>JAJPUD010004774.1:0-183288 GCA_023553655.1 Myrmecobius fasciatus | reverse complement strand
TCTCAAGAATGATAAGGGAGAACTTTCCTCCAATGAAGAGGAAATTAGAGCAATAATTAGGAGTTACTTTGCCCAACTTTATGCCAGTAAGTTTGAAAATCTGAATGAAATGGAGGAATATCTACAAAAATATAGATTGCTGAGGTTAACAGAAGAGGATATAAATTATTTAAATAGTCCCATATTAGAAAAAGAAATAGAACAAGCCATTAACCAACTCCCTAAGAAAAAATCTCCAGGGCCAGATGGATTTACATGTGAATTCTACCAAACATTCAAAGAACAATTAATTCCAATACTACACAAACTATTTGAGAAATTAGGGACAGAAGATATACTGCCAGAATCCTTCTATGAGACCGATATGGTGCTGATAGCTAAACCAGGTAGGGTAAAAACAGAGAAAGAAAACTATAGACCAATTTCCCTAATGAATATTGATGCAAAAATTTTAAATAAGATATTAGCAATGAGATTACAGAAAGTCATCCCCAGGATAGTACACTATGACCAAGTAGGATTTATACCAGGGATACAGGGCTGGTTCAATATTAGGAAAACTATCAGCATAATTAATTATATTAATAACCAAATTAACAAAAACCATATGATTATCTCAATAGATGCAGAAAAAGCCTTTGACAAAATCCAACACCCTTTCCTATTAAAAACACTAGAGAGTATAGGAATAAATGGGCTTTTCCTTAAAACCATCAGTAGCATCTATTTAAAACCATCAGCAAGCATCATATGTAATGGAGACAAACTAAAACCATTCCCAATAAGATCAGGAGTGAAACAAGGCTGCCCACTGTCACCATTACTATTTAATATTGTATTAGAAATGTTAGCTTTAGCAATAAGAGAAGAAAAAGAGATAAAAGGAATCAGAGTAGGTAATGAAGAAACCAAATTATCACTCTTTGCAGATGACATGATGGTATACTTAGAGAACCCTAGAGATTCAACTAAAAAACTACTAGAAACAATTCACAACTTTGGCAAAGTTGCAGGATTCAAAATTAATCCACATAAATCATCGGCATTTTTATATATTACCAACAAAGTTCAGCAGCAGGAGATACAAAAAGAAATTCCATTTCAAATAGCAGATGATAGGATAAAATATTTGGGAATCTATCTGCCAAGGAAAAGTCAGAAACTATACGAACTAAATTACAAAACACTTTCCACACAAATAAAATCAGACCTAATCAATTGGAAAAATATTAAGTGCTCATGGGTAGGCAGAGCGAACATAATAAAAATGACAATACTACCCAAACTAATCTACTTATTTAGTGCCATACCAATCAAACTCCCAAGAAATTATTTTACAGATCTAGAAAAAATAGTAGCAAAGTTCATTTGGAAGAACAAAAGGTCAAGGATTTCAAGGGGATTAATGAAAAAAAAGGCAGATGAAGGTGGCCTTGCTGTACCAGATCTAAAACTATATTATAAAGCAGCGGTCATCAAAACCGTTTGGTACTGGATAAGAAATAGAGCAGTGGATCAGTGGCACAGGATAGGTTATCAGGACAACCTAGGCATTAACCTTAACAATCTAGTGTTCCATAAACCCAAAGACCCCAGCTTTTGGGATAAATACTCTCTATTTGGCAAAAACTGCTGGGAAAATTGGAAACTAGTGTGGAAGAAATTAGGGCTTGACCCATACCTAACACCACATACCAAGATAAGATCTAAATGGGTTCATGATCTAGATATAAAGAGGGACTTTGTAAGCAAGTTAGAGGAACGTAATATAGTTTATCTCTCAGACCTGTGGAGATGGAACAAATTTATGTCCAAAGAAGACTTGGAACTCCTAATTGAACACCAGATGGATAATTTTGACTATATTAAGTTAAAAAATTTCTGTACAAACAAAACAAATGCAGACAAGATTAGGAGGGAAGCATCTAATTGGGAAATCATCTTTACATTTAATGGTTCTGATAAAGGCCTCATTTCTAAAATTTATAGAGAATTGTCTCATATATATAAGAATTCAAGCCACTCTTCAATAGATAAGTGGTCAAGGGATATGAACAGACAATTTTCAGATGATGAAATTAAAACCATCTCTAGTCATATGAAAAGTTGCTCCAAATCACTATTGATCAGAGAAATGCAAATTAAGACAACTCTGATATATCACTACACACCTGTCAGATTGGCTAAAATGACAGGAAAAGATAACGATGAATGTTGGAGGGGATGTGGGAGGGCTGGGACACTAATACATTGTTGGTGGAACTGTGAACGGATCCAACCATTCTGGAGAGCAATTTGGAGCTATGCTCAAAAAGTTGTCAAACTGTGCATACCCTTTGACCCAGCAGTGTTTCTACTCGGCCTATATCCCAAAGAGATCTTAGAGGAGGGAAAGGGACCCACATGTGCAAGAATGTTTGTGGCAGCCCTTTTTGTAGTGGCTAGAAACTGGAAACTGAAGAGATGCACATCAATTGGAGAGTGGCTGAATAAATTATGGTATGTGAATGTTATGGAATATTATTGTTCTGTAAGAAACGACCAGCAGGACGATTTCAGAGAGGCCTGGAGAGACTTGCATGAACTGATGCTGAGTGAAATGAGCAGAACCAGGAGATCATCATGCACAGCAACAACAGTATTACATGATGATCAATTCTGATGGACATGGCTCTCTGCAATAAAGAATTGTCTCAAACCAGTTCCAGTTGTTCACTGAAGAAAACCATATACACCCAGAAAGAGGGACATGAAATATGGACCACAACATAACATTTTCATGATCTCTATTGACATTTGCTTGCATTGTGTTGCCTTTCTCTGATTCTTTTTTTTTTTTTCTTGTAGATAGGATTTTTCTTGCATAACTTCTCAAGCATTTCAACATTATTAACATGTAGTGGACTTCCTGCCATCTAGGGGAGGGGAGGGGACTGGGGGTAAAATTTGTATTGGAAAGCTTTGTAAAGATCAAGGTTGGGGAACTACCCATACATATGTTATACAAATAAAAAGCTTAAAATAAAAAAAAATAGATAACATTCAATTTTGAATTGTTATATATATATCTGGTATTTTAAAAGCAAAATGATCTGTAATGTTGAACTTAAAACCATCTACTTAGATATGAAAGATAAGCTGTATAAGCTGTGAACTTTTAGGTTCACTGAAATATTAGTTAGATTCATCTGAGGCTTTGATTAAAGAGAATTGCTGTAGGAGATAAAATCTCTTGGAGCTGCAACTGATATTTGTTTGGAGTTTTAAATTCAGGTATGACTGTCTGAAAGATTGTCAAGCCAGTGATCCACCATCTGAAAGGAATATGCCCTATGGGCTAGTAAGAAGGAATCATTGCAGGTGGAAGTTAATTTCTGGGAATGAATTGGAAAAGCAATCTTTGTCTCTGTTGAAGGTGAGTTTCTTCTGATCCACTTTCCCCAATGGTGAGAACCCACCTGATTGTTCCTGAGTGTGTCTTAAGGTGGAGTTATTAATATTAAGACAGTTACCTAAGTAAGCTGCTTTAAGCATGCTTTATCCTGTATGTGTTTTCAGGCTGAGACCTGAAGGACCAGTTCTGATACTATTTAAGTATCATGTCCATGATTTTTTTTCTCTTATAGCAAATTTCTATAATCAAAGCAAGTGGATAACAAAGAAAATGGATGTTAATTAGTGTTGGAAGAAAGAAAAAGAGAAAAAAAGGTTTGGCTGTTTTAAACTCTGGCAGAGAGCGAGAGAGCAATGAAAAATGAGCTCTATGCTATAGTTCATGCTCTCTTATTATATCTTCAGGCTATTAACATCATCTCTGATAGTGCCTATGCTGTCCAAGCCAAGCAAAAGTTGGAGAGCCTTACATTTGCGAGCTCAGCAAACCTTCTCTGAGCCAGTTTACTTTTTACATGGACTTAGGTCTTTATCTGAAGGCAATAAATTAGTTGATATCATTGCTTTCCCATAGCTGGGACTCCTTTAGGAATTAAAACTGATAATGGTTCGGCTTACACCTCTCATACCCTTCAAGACTGGGAAGGAGATCCTTGCAAAAAAGAAAAGGGGAGAGAGGTGGAGATTTAACTCAAGGAGATCTGGACAAAGCTCTGTACACATACAATTTTCTCCAGCTCTCCTGCTGATGGCTTGCCCCTTGCAATGAGACACATTGTCTTAGTGACAGGGTGCTAATGTGGGGTCCAGGTTTTCTTTGTATCTCTACAGAAATCAGAGATTGTTGGGTGCTGGCCAAAGGCACCCAGCTGGTGACGAAGAAGAAAACATGATTGCCAAGGACGTGGCAAGATGAGAAAAAGCCTGGCAGTTATCTGGAGACTGCTGACCAGCTGATCTTCTTGCTTCGAGCAGTGACAAGCATTATGTGTCTGCTTGGCTGAGAGACTGACAGCACCCCTTAACAGAATTGGATAGAACTTTCACTTTTATGAACTTTTGTTGGGACTTTTTTCTGTGTGACTAAAACATTGGGTGGTTCAGGGCAATGTGCCCTTAATTAAGGACACCCTTAGACACTGGTTTAAATTGGGTACCAAGTTGATGCTATTAGTCTGATGTTAAAAGCAAAATCTGTTCTGTTCTGTTGCTCCTGATTTCATGCTTAGTACCTATATTGTTAAAAGCTTTCATGTATTTGCTCAGAGATGTGCTCCATGCTATGTATACCTCACCTCCTTGCCACCTGTTCCCCCCAAATCTGTGAGCGTTTCACGCCTAAAAGAAAAGGGGATATGTTAGGGTCTGCCTAAAAGAAAAGGGGATTATGTTAGGGTCTGAGATTTTGGGGACCCTGTCTGTCCTTGAATTGAGGATCAAAGGGTGTGATCTGTGTTTCCCTTGATAAACTTAAGGCTGAGATACTTGACTGATAATGGCTTAATAATAACTATTCAGAGTGATCTTTTGTTGAGAGAAGAATCACACCCTCCAACATTTAATATTGATGATTAGGTGTGGGCCTATGGACAAAGGGCGTGACCTCAGAGTGGGGGATGGAAGGAAAGGAAGCAAGGAGGAGGGGTCAGGTGATGAGGAGAGGCAAGACTAGAAAGAGGGACTAAGCAAGGGACAAGGCCTAGGAGGCGAGGCTAGGAGAGGAGGGAAGATATAAGCAATGCTGGTGGCAAGGGAGACCAGGGCAGCAATGGGGGTTAAATAAAGAACATATATTCGATTTGTCAAGTATTTTAACATAAATAACATGTAGTGGATATCCTGCCATCTAGGGGAGGGGTGGGGAGTAGGGGGGGAAAATTTGTAACAGAAAGCTTTGTAAGGATTAATGTTGAAGAATTACCCATACATATGTTTGCCAATAAAAAATAAATCTAAATAAATAAATAAATAAATAAAAAAGGGGAAAAATAATGATTCAGAGAAGAAAATGTATCATTTATCTTTCTTTGAGTTGTTTGACCTTCATTCTCTGAAGAGGACCAATGACATCAAGAGGTAATGCCACAACATGCAAATGAATTGGAAAGTCATCAGCCTTACTTTCTCCTCCAAAGACATTTGGATTCAGTAGCAAGATTAGATCAGGATGACTGGAGATAGCATGGGATGCAGTGGGAAACATTTGCCTTTTTAAAGCAAAGATCTTTAACAGGTCTCAGTTGGACTGAGGGAAAGCCCAGTCAGTGATTAAGGCAAAGTCAAAAATGAGACAGAGAATGGCCTTTTTTATCTAATATTTTAAAAAAACCAAAACACCACCACTCTGGGAGGGGAAGACTCTGTGGGTATCTGGCCAAAACAGAAACAACTGCTATTTACATTCAACCTAAGCCAATCAAGGTCTATACAATGATCAAGTGGGTTTTTACTTGGGATCTATTGTTGACCAATTAATAAGAGTGAAAGTGATTTGGGTTTAAGGCATGGTCTTAAGAAAGAAATCTAACCAGTAAACCCCAAGATATCTTGCTAGATTTCAATGATCAAAATTTACATTTCTTTGGGCAGAGAACTCACAGGTAAAATACCCTATATGAGAGAATGAAGAGAAGGTGAAAGAAAAAGGTAGAAAAGAAGGAAAGAAGGAAAGAAAGAACAAAGAAAAGTTTGAAAGGAAGGAAGGAAGGGAGAAAGGAGGGAGGAAGGGAGAGAAGGAGGAAAGAATTGTATTGCCCAATTGACTAATTCCAGTTGCATCCCCAGAGGGACAGCTCCTCCTTTTCCTCCTCCTCACAGAGGTTGTTTGTCCTTGGTTCTTGAAGATGACTATGACATCAGGAGTAGATGACACAACATGCAAATTAATTGGATTTAAGTGAGGCAGGGTTGAGCAAAGTCACCAGCATCCTTTGGAGCCATCTAGGTCCAGTAGCAAATTTTAGATCAGGTCAACTGAAGATGGGCTCCATGTGCCAGGTGCTGTGCTAAGCAATGGAGAGAGAAATATGGGGGAAAAAAAGACTCTCCAAGAGCTGGAATGGGGAAAAACGGGAAGACTACACAAAAGGAAATAAAAGGGGGAAAGGAGGGGAAAGAGAAGATATTCATTGCAAGGCATGATGGAGAAGTCCAAAAAGAATACTTTGGGGTAGGAAAGAGATGTCTGACCTGAGTTATCTCCTCAAGTGGAGGTTTTGAAATTCATGGCTTCGCCCTGCAATCAGAGGGACAGGGACTACTGATGAGTTATAAGTACTAAGGCTAACTGGCTCTTCTTGAAGGATGATGAAATTTCCCAGGCATGAGGTTCCTAGTGATATGATGGAAAAATCTAAAGGAGATAGTGGGGTGGGAAATGAAATTTTGTCAAAAAAATTTTATGTGTGCATTAGCTTAAATATAAGCTAAATATACTTTGAGAGAGGAAAATGAAATTTTTAATGATTTTTATATGATTTTATTTATATGATTTAAAAAAATAGGTAGAAAAATTATTCAGATGGAGACACATACTTGTTTGTGATGAATTGCAAGGTTGAAATTGGTACTTTGTAGGCTTTGACTCATCATTGTGCATCTCCCAGTAAGCAACTACATCTCTGTATAGTCCTTTTCCCATGACACTCTTCCTGTTGTAAATAAGCATTCTTACTGGGATTTCTGCATGGAACAGTAAGAGCTAATTGTGAACAGTAAAAAACCTTTCTGACTGAACTCAGCTATTTGTCTACCATACTTTGTTTCCTCTCTCATGGCTTAGTGTTAAAAGTATCAAAAATGTGTACTACAACATAATAGAGGGCAAAAGTATAAGCAGACAGGTCATAGAAAAGGGATGGGTGGGTATCTTATATAGACATGCACACACATACACATGCAGCAAGCTATGTACAGGGTAAATAGATAATTAAGAGGGAAGATACTGGAATTAAGAAGAGATGTGGAAGGCTTTCTGTTCTTCCTAACCTATATGATTATTATGTTTCATTTATTTTTTATACTTTCCACCCATGACATCTTTTTTTTAAATTATTGTTTATATTAAATGCCACTGTGAAACTTGAAATAATTTAATACACTCAACTAAGCTGTATTTATAAATCATTTGGTGAGAACATGAACTAGGATACAAAGTTGCTAAGATATATATATATATGATATTAATACAGTTTGCAAAAAGGAGGATAAGGAAGGAAGAAAACATGTTATTCACAATTGTTATTTAATGTGTTAGTTTAATCACCCCAATTAGATTCTAAACAACCTAATGGCCTCTGTCTCTTGCTTCCTCTACCTCACTGATTGTGTTGAAGTAAAAAGAAGACTGGGAGTCAGGTGACCTGAATTCTAAGGTTGGGCCTGTTGCTAATTGTGTGATCTTGGGCAAACCATTTCACCAATCAATCACAGATCTACCAATCACAGAGGATTAACTCTAGAGGGTCCTTAAAAATTTTCTAATCAAGTCCTTCATTGTATGGATAAGTAAGCATTTATTAATTACCTACTAGACCAGACACTGAAGTAAGCATTATGAACACAAAGAAAAGCAAAAGAAAGCTCTTGTTCCCAAGGAGCTCACAGTGAACAACATGTAGACAACTATGTCCAAAAGAGGATAAATAAATGCAGGATAAATTGAAGATAGGGAAGCTAGAGAAAAAAATAACAAAATTCATCAGTAGGAGAAGAATGTGAAGGAAGGTAGTCTAGCTGTAATAGATCTCAAGTTGTATAATAAAGGATTTGTTATCTTTTTTTTTAAATTTAGTTTTGTTTTCTGGAAGGAATTTTTAATAGATCATTATGTGACTTCAGAAATTTATAAAACAGTTTTCTTTGATTAGCAATTCTCTAAATTTGTTGACTCCCCTACATTCTCTCTCTCTCTCTCTCTTTTTTTATAATTATTTATTAATACTTTTTATTTGCAAAACATATGTATGGGTAATTCCTAAACATTAACCCTTACAAAGTTTTCTGTTACAATTTTTTCCCCCTTACTCCCTACCCCTCCCCTAGATGGCAGGATATCCACTACATGATAATTATGTTAGAATACTTAAGAAATCGAATATATGTATAGTTATTGCATCATTTTTTGTGCAGGAGAAATCGTATCTACAAGAAAGAATAATCTGATAAAGGAAATACAATGCAAGCAAATATCAATAGAGAACATGAAAATGTTATGTTGTGGTCCACATTTCACATCCCTCTCTCTGGGTGTATATGGCTTTCTTCACCGAACAATTGGAACTGGTTTGAAGCATTTCATTGTTGAAGAGAGTCATGTCCATTAGAATTGATCATTATATAGTCTTGTTGTTGCTGTGTACAATGATCTCCTGGTTCTGCTCATTTTACTCAGCATCAGTTCATGCAAGTCTCTCCAGGCCTCTCTGAAATTGTCCTGCTGGTCGTTTCTTACAGAGCAATAATATTCCATAACATTCATATACCATAATTTATTCAGCCACTCTCCAATTGATGGGCATCCATTCAGTTTCTAGTTTCTAGCCACTACAAAAAGGGCTGCCACAAACATTCTTGCACATGTGGGGCCCTTTCCTTCTTTTATGATTTCTCTGGGATATAAGCCCAATAGAAACACTGCTGGGTCAAAGGGTATGCATAGTTTGATAACTTTTTGAGCATAGCTCCAAATTGCTCTCCAGAATGGTTGGATCTGTTCACAGCTCCACCAATAATGCATGTGTCCCAGTCTTCCCACATCCCCTCCAACATTCATCTTTATCTTTTCCTATCATTTTAGTCAATCTGACAGGTGTGTAGTGGTATCTCAGAGTTGTCTTAATTTGCATTTCTCTGATCAATAGTGATTTGGAGCACCTTTTCATATGATTATAAATAGTTTTAATTTCTTCGTCTGAAAATTGTCTGTTCATATCCTTTGACCATTTATCAATTGGAGAATGGCTTGAATTCTTATAAATATGAGACAATCCTCTATATATCTTAGAGATGAGACTAAAGGATTTATTATCAAAACAATCATGTATTGGCTAAGAAATAAAATGGTGGATCAGTGGAATATAGATTAGGTATACAACATGTTATAATACCTGACCATAGTAATCTATTATGTGATAAACTCAAAGATCCAAGCTTTTGGAATAAAAAACTTATTATTTGACAACTGCTGTGAAAACTGGGAAACTAATGTAGAAACTAGCTCTCGATCAACGTCTCATATCATATAACAAGATAAAGTCAAAATGGGTACGTTTTACACATAAAGGGTAATATTATAAACAAATTAGAAGAGCATAGAATGGTTTATCTGTCAGATCTGTGGATAAGGAAAGAATTTAGAACAAAACAAGATATAAAGAGTATTATAAAATGTAAAATGGATATTTTTGATTATATAAAATTTAAAAGTTTTTGCACAAACAGGACCAATGTAACAAAAATTAGAAGGCAAGAAGAAAACTGGGGGAAAATATTTGCAACAAGTATCTAATAAAGACCTTATTTCTCAAATAGAGAATTGAGTCAAATTATAAAAATACAAGTCTTTCCCTGATTGATGAGTGGTTAAAGGATAAGAACAGGCAGTTTTCAGACAAAGAAATCAATAGTCTTATGAAAAAAATTGCTTTAGATCACTATTGATTAGAGAAATGCAAATTAAAATTAAAAAAAAACCTATCAGTTTGGCTAATATGACAAAAAAAAGGAAAATGATAAATGTCGGAGAGGACATGGGAAAACAATGTACTACTGATGGAGTTGAGAACTAATCCAGCCATTCTGGAAAGCAATTTGTAATTGTGCCCAAAGGGCTTTAAAACTTTGTATATCCTTTGATCTACAAATGGTATTCACTACTAGATCTGCATCCTAAAGAGATTTAAAAAGAGGGGGGAAGGACTTATTTGTACAGAAATACTTATACAAGCTCTTTTTGTGGTAGCTAAGAACTGAAAACCAAAGGAATGCCCACCAATTAGATAATAGTTAAACAAGCTGTGGTTTATGAATGCAATAATCAGTAGAGGCTACTTTGACTTCACTGACCCCTTGGTTGAAGCAGGTTTGTGATGGAGGGAAGGGGAGAACTTGCTGCACCTGGATCCTATTTTTCTGATCAGAGACTTAACCCTTCAATCAGCTCCTCCTGAGGAAGCCTCTGGATTGAAATGTATTTAAGCCCTGCCCCTTCTGCTCTTTTCAGAATTGTGTCTGAATTGCAATTCCTGTGCTTTAATTAATGAGTCCTCTTGTTACTATTTTGGTAGTCTTCTTTCAGATGAACAAGGGACTATGTTACAGTAATAAAGGACGACCAATGAAAACACTGAAGTTTGGAGATGGAGTATCCTATATAAGGAACAGCAAGAAGGCCAGAGTCACTGAATTCTAGAGAACATATAGAGAAGAGTAAGGTAAAAGAAAACTAGAAAGCTGGGAAGGGACCAGTTGTGAAGGACTTTAAAAGCCTAACTGAGTATTCTGTATTTGATTCTGGAGGTAACAAAGTAAGTAGAGTTAGGGTGGAGGGCACAGGAGTTTAATTTTAATTTGAATTTCTCTAATTGATATAGTCAAGACTTGCACTTTTGGAAAATCAGTTTAGAGACTTGAAGCAGACAGACCAACCAGTAATTCATTGTACAGCTTGTTTAGCCATTCCCCAGTTTTAATGGGCATTTCTTTGATTTCCAGTTCTTAGTCACCACAGAAAGAGCTGCTATAAATATTTTTGCACAAATAGATTTTTCCTTTGTGTCCCACCTTCCCCTTTAAAATTTCTTTGGGATACAGACCTAGCAGTAAATATCATTTATAGATGAAAAGGTATTCAGAGGCATGAAGTGATGCAGTATCAGAAGAGAGAACGGGAATAGATTCAAAAGATGTTGGAAAGGTGGAAACAATGGGACTTGACAATTGATTAGATATGGGGAATGAGGGAAACTGAAGAGTAGAGATTTATATTTACATTGCAGGCTTGGGTGACTGGATGAGGATCTTTTCAACAATAATAGGTAATTAAGCAAAAGGGGAAGAGATAATGAATTTAATTTTATATATGTTAAAATGAAAATGCCTATGAGAAATCCAGTTGTATAGACAATTGGAGAGGTGAAGTTAAGCCACAGAGAAGTAGATCTGAGAGTCATTTGTATAGAAATAATAATTGAAACCACAGAAATTGACTTAGAAGAGAGCAGGTTCAGGTCAGATTTTTGGGTGACTTGAATGGTTAGTGGTCATAATGTGGTTGAAGATCCAGGAAAGGAGACTGAAGAAGCAGTGAAATAAATAGGAGGAAAAAAATGAGAGGAGAAATCTTGGAAATATAGAAAAGTAACAAGGACAAAAAGGTGATCAACAGTGGTAAATGATGCAGAGATCAGTAAGGATGAGGGTATGCTAGGAATTGTGGGGATACAAAAAAAAGTCCCTGTCCTAAAGGAGTTTGAAATTTAATGGGGGAGTCCATAAGCAAATATGTACAAACAAGCTAAATAATGAGAGAGAAAGGCACCAGAATTGAGAGAGGTTGGAAAAAGCCTTCTGTAGAAATTGGGAACTTGGGGCTTGAAGGAAGTTGGGAAAGCCAGTGGCCAGAAATGGAGAACATTCTAACATTGGGGGACAGAAAATACCTGGAGCTAAGAAATATATGCCTTGTTCATTAAATCTCTAGGAGACCAGTGCCACTGGATCAAAAAGTAAAATCGAGGGCTGGATTATAAGGAACTTTGAATGCTAGAAAGAGGATTTTATATCTCTTGAGAGCAATAAGGAACCAATGGAGTTTACTGAGTGGGTGTCCCGTCCACCGGGACTTTAGTAATTCGTGGGGGCGAGGAGGACCCGACCTGAAGGGAGAGAATAGGCGAGAGAGAGGAAGGAGACTACATGGCAGATGGAATAGTCTCGTTTATTGAAACAAAAGAGCTAGGGTTAAATAGGCCAATGCCGTTAGGGATGAGGAGTTGCAGGAATGTGGAGGTGGTCAGGCTGCCCCGATTGCAGATGGGGTTTAGGTAATTAGCAGAGAATGCAAGGACACGGGGGTTGGGCAGCAGGGAGTGGAAGGCACGGATATGGTCCAGCAGTCTCAAGGTGCAGTTAATCACTCAATCTTAAAGTTTATGCATAGGCCTGTGTTTTCTCATTCTCGGGCCCTGACAAGTGGGGAAGTGGAATGGCTAGAATTGTGCTTTAGGAAAATTACTTTGGTAACCAAATAGAGGATGAATTAGGGTGGGGAGATACTTGAAGCAAAGTTACTAGCTATAGTTCAGGGCTGAGGTGATAAAGGCCTATTTCAGTCGCAGAAGAATCTGAGAAGAGAAGGGGCCATATTTGAGTAATGTTGCAAAGGTTAAATCAACAGGCCCTGGCAACAGACTGAATATAAAGTATAAGAGGAAGTAAGGAACTGAGAATGATTAGGTTTAGATAGGAATGGTCAGATTGGCAGGAGAACCCATAAAAAATTCCAGAAAACTTAGAAGTATCAAGGAGGAAGAAGGTAATCAGTAATGTCAAAGGCTACAAAGAGAAGAGACCATTGGATCTGAGAATTAAAAGATCACTGATAAATTTGGAGAAAAGTCTCCTTGTTCAATAATTCCTCAAACCATAATCTGACCATAATCTATTGAGTTTCCTCCTCTCTGCCTTCCCTTACCAAATTCTATTCTTCATCCACCCAGTGACCTCTAATTCTTCAACTCCTCACTTCTTTTCCCTGACCATCTCCCCTACATTAGCCACTCTTTCCTCTTTTTCCCATCATGACTCTTTGAATGAGTTCAGTTCTACACTATCCTCTTTTCTTGAGTCCCTGGCTACTTTATCATATTCCTTATTGCACTTTGCCAGGATTCAGATTTGGATGACTTCCATCATTCAGTGTCTTAGCTCCTATATTTGTGCTAATGAACAAAGAGAATCATATGACTATTCTTGTTGGGTTTGCTACAAATGTTAACATATACAATTTCAAGTGGACCACTCACTGTTACTTTCCTTTCAACTAGTTATCCTATGCTCCCAACACTTAGCAGCTCCCACAAATCTTTTCATCTTTCCTCAAACCTCTCCTGGCTCATCCTCCCTCTCAGCTGAGAACTTTGGCCTCATTTTTCAACCACAAAATGTAAAACATTCACCATAAGCTTTTTTTCCTCTTCTCTCACCTCTTATTACTTGGATGCCTTCTGACACTCTTCCCTTACTTGCATGAACTCCTTACCAAGACTAACACTTCTAACTGCAGAAATGCTGCAACAGATTATACCTTCTATCATCCCTACTCTACTTTACCACTGGTTTCTTCCTCAATGCCTATGAATACATTCATGTTTCATACATGATCAAATGATCAGTTAATCTTTCAATCCCCAATAGCTATTTAGATATATTTCTTTTGCTCTTTGTAATTAAACGCCTTAAGAAGATTGTCTATAACATGTACTTACATTTTACCTACTTTCACTCTCTTCTTAATCCCTTATAACTTTGCTTTTCATCACATTTCCACCAAAACAGTTCTCTCTAAAGTTATCGATTGCCAAATCAAAGGTCTCTTCTCAATTCTCATTGTTCTCATTGATCACATCTTCTCTCCAGGTTTTCTAGACATCACTTTCTTGTTCTCCTAATCAGACTGCTTCCTATCTCCTTTGCTGGATACTTATACTGGGCTCTCTTCTCCCTTTATGATACTTATGATCTTATTATCAAGGATTCAATTTTTTCTATGCTGATGATTCTCAGATTTGCATATCCTGCCCCAATCTCTGACCTTCAATCTTCCATCTCTAACTGCCTTTCAGACATTTCCTTTTGGATATCTACTAGACATCTTAAATTCAAGTCCAATAATAAACTCATTATCTTCCTTCTTTCCTCCATCCATGCTCTCTTCTTCCTAATAGCCTTATTTAGGCTTGAAACTTGGGATGTCATTCTCAACTTCTCTCTCTTCTCTATAATAAATCTGTTGCCTGTCAATTTCACTTTTATAACACCTCAAATTTGGCTCCTATCTTTTTAATGCAGGTCCTCATCGATTTAGGCCTGGAGTATTGTAATAGGTGGTAGGTTAGCCTGCTTCATATCTCTCCTCATGCTAATCCATCTCCTATTCAGCTATTAAAAGGATTTTCTGAAAGCATAGGTCTGACTGACCATGTCGCCCTACAGTTTAATAAACTTCAATGGTTCCCTATGATCTCAAAGTTCAAATACAAGATGCTTAAGCATTCAAAGTCCTTTATACCTAGTCCTCTCCTGCCTTTTCAGTCTTTTTATACCTTATTCCCTACCACATACTCTTAAATTCAGTGACATAGTCCTCCTTGCTATTCTGTAAACAAGACATCTCAGCTCCAAGTATTTTGTCTGCTTCCCTCACTCTTTTCCCCATGCCTAGAATGTTTCCTCTTCACCTCTTATTGGCTTCCCAACTAAAATCCCATCTTCAGGAAGCCCTTCCCAACTCTTAAATTTAGTCCCTTTCTGCTTTTATTTTCTGTGTATATAGCTGTTTGCTTGTCTCCTGAATCAGATTGAGCTCTTGGAGGGTTTTTGCTTTGTTTTTGTATCCCCTCAAGCTTAGCATAGTGCCTGACAGGTAGCAGATGTTTCATAAATACTTCTTGACAATAGGGAAGCAGCCAATAGAGATTGAAAATGAGAAGGAATCCTTCCTCTATCTGAATGCCATGCTGGATCTCATCACCGTGGCTGATATTTGGAGAGGATTTATCTCCGTTTTATATCTTGCCTGATTGTCATCAGTAGGTCACTGAATAGGATTTTTACCTATTCCCAAGGAATCCTGGAATCATTTTTATTCATGAATAGAAAATACCATGATATAAAAGAATGTTAGCTTGTATCTTGTTCTATTGAATCAATTTTTAGGTATTTTACTCTCCTGAGGGGATATACTGTATGTATATCAATCCCTCAATGCCCTCATAAATGAATTAATTCTAATAGGGATATTCTTTGTAAATACTTGGCTGAATTTGACTATTTTCCCCTCTTTTCATTCTCTTTAGTGCCATTTCTATCTCCTATATAAGCACCTTAGACCAGGGCTTCTTAAAACTTTTTCTACTCATCACCCCTTTTTGCCTGAGAAATTTTTATTTTTGTTTTTTCTTTATTAAAGCTTTTTATTTGCATAACATGTATGGGTAGTTCCTCAGCATTGATTTTTACAAAGCTTTTCCGTTATAAATTTTACCCCCAGTCTCCTCCCCTCCCCTAGATGGCAGGAAGTCCACTACATGATAATAATGTTAAAATACTTGACAAGTTGTTGTGCAAGAAAAATCCTATCTACAAGAAAAAAAAAATCAGAAAGGAGATAGCAAGCAAACATCAATAGAGCATGAAAATGTTATGTTGTGGTCTATATTTCATATACCTCTCTGGGAGTATATGGCTTTCTTCACTGAACAACTGGGATTGGTTTGAGACATTTCTTTGTTGCAGAGAGCCATGTCCATCAGAGTTGATCATTATGTAATATTGTTGTTGCCGTGTATAATGATCTCCTGGTTATGCTCACTTCACTCAGCATCAGTTCATGCAAGTCTCTCCAGGCCTCTATGAAATTGTCCTGCTGGTCGTTTCTTACAGAGCAATAACATTCCAAAACATTCATATACCATAATTTATTCAGCCACTCTCCAATTGATGGGCATCCATTCAGTTTCCAGTTTCTAGCTACTACAAAAAGGGCTGCCACAAACATTCTTGCACATGTGGGTCCCTTTCCCACATGAGAAATTTTTATTGCCACTCTCCCCTCCGGGCATATAGATAATATAAGGTAGGCATACAAAATCATTTACTGATAATCATAAAATTTATTTTGAAACAATTCTTTGCTATGCATATTGTTTTACATTTATTAAAGTGTGAAGCAATGTATGTGCTTCTTTATTTTTACATAAAGAATTAAAGCCTGGAAGAATAGTGATACCTTTTATTGTTGCCAAATTTTTTGTGACACTTTCCCCCTGCCAATTCATTATGTGACCCACAGTTTAAGAAATTTTGCCTTAGAAGACTTTAATTTTAGGGTCTATGAATGATAGTCTTACCAACCTTGATGGAGAAAAATTTGTTAGGATTTTTGTAAATCTTTTCCATTTTTCTTTTTTGTAATCCTCCCTCCAGTTTTCATTCTTGAATTATCCATAGAATTACTTTAGTCATCCTGGTGCATACTGCACTACATTTCTTTAAACTGGTTTTATGAGATACCTCTTATTGCTTATCGCTATCATTTTACAAATATGTTTATACTTTAATATAGCATTGCAGATATTTCCCTCTCTTTAGCAAGATTTAAGTTTCTTCTAACCTCTTGATTTCATTGTTGAAACGATTTACTTTGGTTAAATTTCTGAACAAAATGCTAATTAGTCATTTTCAATATCAGTTCTTTTTTCTACTTGATTTACTTTATTTTCAGTAATTTGTTTAAATAATTAAGTCATAATTTTTTTCCTCTTTTTCTACTTTAAAAATTTTTAATTTTAACTGAGTTGATAGTGATTCATTCTGACACACAGCTGATTCAGGTATCCAATTCCCATAACAATAACAAGTCTTTTCCTGTAAATCTATTTCATTGTTTATAATTAATATTCTCCAACATAATTTAAGGAGTTCATGATAAAGGAATGACATCTTTGTAATCTTTTAAGTCTTTGGATTTTTCATTTTTCTTGAACCAAACTTTCCTATACTATTTAACTTTTCCCAACTCTGCCCTGCAGACACCAAATATTGAACTACTTGTTAGTTTAATTAAGTTCTTATCAAGTTCTTTATAGAACCTGTTTGCCATTTTTTCCTCAAAAAATGATGTTAATGCAGAAACTGCAGTGATTTCATAGTGGTCTTTTAAAAGTACCAGTATTAAGTAAGGGTAATGTGTGATGACATTAAATAAATAAATACACACAAATATATGTGTGTGTATATGTATATATACACACATACACACACACATACATTTAGTTTTCTGGGTATATGGTAAAACTCATTCCACTATTTTTTTTTTTTTTGTTGGACAGTGAAGTTTTAATTGTATACTGGCCAAAGGATGAATGGGCACCAACTTTCTAGACCAAATCAATCTGGAAAGAGCAAGTACAGGCTGAGCAAAAGACCATCTAGCCATTGACTCAGATAACAGTTTTGAGAGGGAGGCATCAGTCTGCATTGATAAAAAGCAATATTGAATGGACATATGTCCATTGCTTTATGGAATGAAGGCATTTAACTAAAGTTGTTTTTAAAGGTAATTATATCATTCATTATCAAGCATCTATTATCTATTATGTGATAAGTACTCTGATTTGTTGGGGATGTGAAGATGTGAAACAATTTCTATTAGTTCACTGACAAACTGGAAAAGGTCCAAAAAAATAGAAAGGTATAGTGAAGGAATAGAAACCATGTCATCTGAAGATTAGTCAAAAGAATTGCTTACTATAGAGGTAACTGTCCAAAAGATTTTTTAATGGAGGAATTAGTTATAATATTTGGTTACAGAACTTGAAGTAATGGGTAAAAGTTACAAAGAGGCAATTTTGGGCACAGTACAAGGAAACTTTGTTTTCCAAAAATGGAATGTGCTGCTTCTTTAACTTATAGCTTCCCTATTGTTGGAGTAGGAAGCACTGACATAAAATATTGGAAGGGAATTTCTGCTTTCTTATGGATTGGACCAGATATCTGAGAATTAAAATGGAACTGAGAAGTTTCTATATGTTCACATCAAATAAATTATCTAGTAGACTTAGTTGAATGCTTTTGATGAGGGAAAAGCTGAAGTTGGTATCCAGTTCATATTACATATGCATTAAATCAGTAATATTTTTGTAATGATTTCCTGATTCTCTCAAATCTCATTCTCCAGAGGCCCTTTTGAGTTCAAGGCTGCAATATCTTCTCCCATGCCTAAGATTTCCCTGCCTTCATACTGGTTCCCAGAATTCTTTTTCTGGATATAAATAGTAATATTAGTGTATATTTAAATAGTGATTTCCTGTTTCCCCATATAATCTCATCTTTTCAATATGATCTCCCTTCACAGAATCTAAGCTCTTTAAGAATACAGATGGGTCAAGGGCAGCTAGGTGGCACAGTGGATAGAGCATCAGCCCTGAAGTCCCGAGGACCCCAGTTCAAATCTGGTCTCAAGACACTTAACACTAGCTGTGTGACCCTGGGCAAGTCACTTAATCCTAATTGCCTCAGCAAAAATAAATAAAGAATACAGATGGGTTGGTTTCTTTGGTTTGTTTGTTTTTGGTCTTTGGAAACCCATGCTTTGCTCAGCTGCCTTTCATAGTTAGTACTTAATAAAATTCTTGATCAAAAACAGTTGAAGTGTGTCCTAAAAAACATCATTTCCACTTTGCAGGTATGTATAGTCATTAAATGACTTAACCCAAGTTCACACAGCTGACAAATTTTAGTCAGGACAAACTTCTGGGGAGGCTTTTTCTACTATGCTATCTTTCTTTCCTTTCAGAGCTAGGTCCAAATATTAAGTTTTGTCAGAGTCCTACTGACATGAACATACTTCATTTTGAAACTTAGGGTCATCTTACATGAAACAAATTCATATTAAGTGTATGTTGGAAATTCTGTTAAAATACTTGTGAAGGACAGGTTAACTTGATTACCTTTTATCTTTGATCTTGGAATATCTCACTACAAAGTATTTATAAGAGGCATGCAAAACATGCTTTCAGAGTTACATGAAGCAATGTAACTCATTAAATATTAAATGTCTCAAAGTATACGACTTTAAGATCAAGTCTATGCAGTCAAACTTTGTAGCTTGAAACACAATTTGTAAGCAGACTTAAGTTTTTTATTTAATAAATTGAGAACAACCTGCATAGATGTCTTAATTTAAATGAAATTTTCTTAGTTTGACTAGAAGTAAAAAAGAAATAATTGTTGAGAGGCGGTTAAAAAGGATAGATGTGTTTAAGGAATCTCAAGTTTCTAATGTAAACACTTTCTTGAAATTAAATAGTTAAGGACAGGGCTAGAAAAAAATTCAATATTTATAACTTCATAAAAAGGACTCACTGGATTCCTATGCCCCAAGTTTAAGATTCAAGGTTAAAACTTTCCTTTTATTCTATTTTCCGTCATTTAGAAACTACAGTGTAGCTCTTGGAAAGCAAACTTGGCAATAAAGGATAGAAGGTAATCAGATGTTAAAGGATGTTGGTATTCCTAAGAAAGGGTTTAGAAGTGATTTTCCCCAATCTGCCACAGATTAAGCAACCAATCTAATTCTGAATTTATTATTGTGCTAAGTACTGGAGACATAACAAAAATATAAGTCCCCTGCCCCCAAGGAGTTTCCATTCTACACATTATACAAGCACATCCTAGAACAATGGGGTGATGAAACAGGACGCCGGCACGAATCCAGGCACTACTATAGCAGAGAGGGATTCCAGAAGCCCAAGTAGTTTCACCGTTACCTTCCCCCTCTCCCTCCTAGAAATGCCTGTCTCCACCAGCACCTCCCTCACTCCCCTCCTCCCCCCTAGAGACTAGGGAATCTGGGGAAGCGTGAGGAGGGCGGAGGTACTAGGAAGAGTGGAAGCGTGTGTTAGAAGGATAAGATAAGGAAGAGTTGGGGAAACACAACAGATAGTAAAGACCCGGCGTGGTCCGAACACGTGCTCCCGCCTTCTGGGAAGGATACGTCGGCTGGGAGGTCGCGGCCAAGCCTGGGCTGTGGGGGTATCCGCATGCGCCGGGCGCGCCGCAGGTTACACCAACCGAGGGCAGAGTCCTGGCCTGTCCAGGGAAGGGGCACGGTCGCCATCTCCTTCGGCGTGCCAGGCAGAGCCGTCCCGCGGGACTGGGGGGGGGGGGGGGCGCGGTCATTCCTCCTTTTTAGGAGGTCCGCCCAAAGGGCAGCTCTCAGCTCCCAGGGCCCCCGAGAGCCAGTCTTCAGGAAGCCAGAAAGGAGCGGTGCCTGGGGCGACGGCGGCCGTGGCTGCGACTGGCTTGAGAACCGCGCGTGAGGTAGCCGGGTCCCCGCAGCGATTGGCCGGCCGCGGCGCCCGCTCCCACAATGCAGCGCATGGCGCGTCATTGAAGAGAGACCATGATGGCGGCGGCGCTGGGGCCCCCAGAAGTGATCGCTCAGCTGGAGAACGCGGCCAAAGTTCTGATGGTGAGGGTGCCGCGCCCCTGCCCTCCCCCTCCCCCAGCCCCGGGCCCTCGGGCGGTCCTGTTCGCACCCTATTCCCCAGGTCCGGCTCCCCGTATCATCCCCGCCGGCTCCCTTGGGGGCCACGGAGGCGGCGGCGTGGCGCAGGACCCGCTCAGTCGCCCCTTTCCTTTTTCCGGGAACCCAGACCCCCTTCCCAGTGCCACTCCACCGACCGGCCCCGAGCGAGGACGCAGGAGACTGCCTTCGTCTGGTGCTTATCTTTTCCCTTGCACTGCCCTAGTCCCGGGTTTGCAGCCCGCCTTGGCCCGCGAAGGGAGCGCCGGGACGCGGGGTGGAGGCTCGTAGGGATCTGTGACTATCCGTGGGGACTGGAGATAAGTCCACCTGCCCCAGAGAAGGAACCTCTTGGCTGGAGAGAAGGGAGGTTGCTGACCGTGCGGCCTGAGCAGCTCACGTTTTTCATTGAGATCGAGGTCCCCAAGCGCCTTCACTGAAGTGCAGCCCCGTCTGGGGCAGCACGTGGGAGGGAGAGGGGGAGAAAAAAAAACCCTTTGGGGCCAAGGTCACTGGGGCCAAAACTTACTCTTGTAACGTGTGGTTTGGTGAGGTGGGCTTCATGCCCCCAACTTATCCCAGATTAGTTGGTTGCCCAGAAAGCTTGCTAGGGCCGAGTTAAAGGACATGGGGCAGAGGAGGAGGAAGGGAAGAATGGCAGTTGACTGCTACAACAACTTACATATCTTAGCTTAACAAAGTGTGTTCCGAATTCCTGGTTCATTATTGTTTTTGTTACTTTTGACTTCCGAATTGGACAATAAAAGTTTTTGGAAGTTGAGGACCCGGCTCTGGGTGAGGTGTGCTTTTTGGCACCAGTTTTAGGCAGAACCAGTGTAGCATTTCTTTTTTTCTTGAGAGAATTTCAGTTCTTGTATGAAATAAATGTCTTGAGTTTCACCTACTCTATCTTCGACTAAATTTCAAAAGACAGTATTTTTACAGGATCATTTGAATCATGGGTGGATGATGCTTTTGGGGAGGAAGAGTTAACTGACATACTCTTTACAACTGTGGCTATTACGTCCCACTTTGAAAAGTATTTTTAAAAAGATATATAAGTGCATCTTTTTTATACCTTTTGATGGAGTGTAGAATCTTTTTTTTTTGAGGCTGTTCGTTTCTGTTCTACTATTCAGAAAATACTTTGTTAGTTTGGCAAATAAATGCAGACATTAACAGCTAGGGGCCAATCTATTGGTATTCCCGATTCGCTTTTTATTTTTACAAAATCAGCATTTTTGATATTGTTATTTCTTCCATTCTCTCTATTGAACAATAATAATTTAAAAAAAATCATACAAATACACATCTCAGCAAAAACACTTCCAATACTGGCCATATGCATAGCTCTTTCTGGATTTTAAGTCCATCATCTTTGGCAGAAAGTGGGTGGTTGTGATTCATACTAGTAGTGTAGACTCAGTTTATTATTGCATTAATCAGAGTTCTAAAAGCTTTCAAAATGGCATTTCTCTTTAATGTTATTATTGTGTAAATTGTTGTAATTCTGTTCACTTTACTCCATATTGGGTCATCTTAGAGGCCTTTTTATTTTCTTCCAAAATTATATGTTCATATAACGTAATTTGTTTATAAATTCTCCAATAGGTAGATACCCTTTTAAGTTTCCAGTTTGGGGCAATTATGAAAACTTTTGCTATAACTCTGGCCATTGGGTTCTTTTCACTTCTTTGATCTCTTTGGAGTGTAGGCCTAGAAGTAAAATAGTTTGATCAAAGGGTATGCATAGGTTAGTAATTTTTTCTTCATAGTTTCAAATTACTATCTTTGTAATGTTATGGTTTAAATTGTCCTCTCAGTTCTACTCAATTCACTTTGCATCCATTCATAGAGGTTTTCCAGTTTCCTCTGAAACTGTCTTAATTTTGTCATTTTTATCACCTAATTTATTTCATTGTGGGTACTTAGCACAAATTATTAAGCCATTCCCTAGTAGAAAAATAGCTCATTAATCTCCAATTTTTGACTACTTTGAAAAGAGCTGCTGTAAAGTATTTTCTAGGATGTTGGGACCAATTCACTCCTTCATCAATAATACTGTAGTGGTCCTGCTTTTCTTTTGTTATTTTCCCCCTTTCTCCTTTTTGCCAGTTTGATGAGTGTCAGGTAGAAGAACCTTAGTTACTTGAATGCATCATTTTTCTAATTATTATTGACTTGTAGCATTTTTTCTTATGGTTATTATTAGTTTGAATTTTTTCCTTTGAAACCTACTTGTTCATATCTTTTGACCGTTTATTGGGGAATTGCTCTTAGTTTTTAAATTTTGAATCAATTCTTTGAAATTTTAGATGAGACCTTTTAAAGAAAAACTTTATGAAAGATTCCCTCATAATTGTTTCTCTTTTCATTTTAATTGTTATATTTTTGTATAAAATTTTCAATTTTATATAACCAAAATTATCTATTTTCTGTGGTTCCTCTCCATCACTTGTTTAATAATGAACTCTTCCTCTATTCATAGATTTGATAAAACTAATTTTCCCCAGGTTGATGATTATATATTATCATTAGTCCTGAAGAAATTGTTTAAAAATGGCTCTTCATGAGTCAGGAATACCTAATTTCATATTTAGCATTAGATACTAGCTGTGTGATTCTGGTCAAATCACTTAACTTCTGTTTGTCCTTTATCTGTAAAATGATGATAACAGCAAGTACTTCCTAGGATTGTTATGAGGATAAAGTGAGATTTTTCTGAAGAGTTGAGGACAGTGTCTGACACACATTAAATGCATATAAATATTGACTATTAATATTATGGGACATTCAGTTTGAGGTCTCAAAGGCAGTTAGAGATGGGAGATTGGCAGTCATTGAAGAGGTTGGGATAAAAAAGGTAGATTGGAGAATCATCAGCATAGGGATCGTAATTAAATCCCTGGAAACTGATGAGACCATTAAATAAAATAATATAGAAAAAGAAGAGAAGACGGCTCAAACAGAAGGCCACCCACATTTAGAGGGCATGATCTGGAGGACCCAGCAAAGGAAACAAAGAAGGAGTGGTCAGATAGGTACAAGAGTAACTGGGAGACAGTGATGTCCTAGAAACCTAGAGGGTAGAGAATATCAAAGAGAAGAGAGATCTACAGTATCAAAGACTGCAAAAAGGTCAAGGAGAATGAAGATAGAGAAAAAGCAATTGGATTTGATAGCTAAGTGGGGGTCGTCAGTAACTTTAGAGCAGTTTTAATGGAATGATCAGGTGGGAAACTAGATTGTAAGAGATTGAGTAAAAGTGAGAGGAGAGAAAATGAAGGCACCTATTGTAGACAAGTCTTTTTTTAAATAATAATAGCTTTTTATTTTTCAAAATAGTGCAAAGAGTTTTAAATACTTACCCTTTCAAAATCTTGTGTTCCAAATTTTTCTTCATCCCCACCTCTTCTAGACAGCAAATAATCCAATATAGGTTAAATATGTACAGTTTTTCTAATCATTTCTCCATTTATCATACTGCACAAGAAAAATCAAATCAAAAGGAAAAAAATGAGGAAAAAAACCCAATCAAGCAACAACCAAAAAGGTGAAGATACTATGTTGTGATCCACATTCATTCCTCATAGTCTTCTTTCTGGATGAGGCTCTCTATTAACAAGTCTATTGGAATTATTCTGAATCACCTCATTGTTGAAAAGAGCCAAGTCAAGAGCCAAGATTAAGTAATCACCACATAAACTTGGTTCTACTCACTTCACTTAGCATCAGTTCATGTAAGTTTCTCCAAGCCTCTCTGAAATCATCCTTATGATAGTTTCTTATAGAACAATAATATTCCATAACATTCATATGCCATAACTTATTCAGCTATTCCCCAATTGATGGACATCCGCTCTTTCCAGTTTTTTGCCACTACAAGAAGGGCTGCCACAAACATTTTTGCACATGTGGGTCCCTTTCCTTCCTTTAAGATTTCTTTGGAATATAAGCCCAGTAGAGACACTGCTGGATCAAAATCAAAAATAATCCTTTGGGCATAGTTTCAGACTGCTCTTCAGAATGGTCAGATCAGTTTACAACTCTACCAACATTGTATTAGTTGTACACACTTTTTTTTTTCTTTAAAAAAATTTTTTTTATTAAAGTTTTTTATTTGCAAAATATATGCATGGGTAATTTTTCATCGTTGACCCTTGCAAAGCTTTCTGTTACAAATTTTTCCCTCCTTTCCCCCTCCCCCCTCCCCTACATGGCAAGAAGCCTAATACATGTTAATTGTATGTTAATTATACTTGACAGATTGAATATGTGTATACATATTTATACAGTTATCTTGCTACACAAGAAAAATTGGATCTATAAGAAAAAAAAATCTGAGAAGGAAAACATAGTGCAAGCAAACATCAATAGGAAGCATGAAAATGCTATGTTGTGGTCCACCTTAAGATCCCATAGGCCTCTTCGTGGGTATATATGGCTTTCTTCATCACTGAACAACTGGAATTGGTTTGAATCATCTTATTGTTGAAGAGAGCCACGTCCATCAAAATTGATCATCATATTGTCTTGTTGCCGTGTATAATGATCTCCTGGTTCTTCTCATTTCACTTAGCATCAGTTCATGCAAGTCTCTCCAGGCCTCTCTAAAATCATCTTGCTGGTCATTTCTTTCTTTTTTTTTTTTAAGCTTTTTATTTGCATAACATATGTATGGGTAGTTCCTCAGCATTGATCTTTACAAAGCTTTCCGTTACACATTTTACCCCCAGTCCCATCCCCTCCCCTAGATGGCAGGAAGTCCACTACATGATAATAATGTTAAAATACTTGACAAGTTGTGGAAGAAAAATCCTATCTACAAGAAAAAAAAATCATAGAAAGGAAACACAATGCAAGCAAACATCAATAGAGAGCATGAAAATGTTATGTTGCGGTCCACATTTCATATACCTCTCTCTGGGTGTATATGGCTTTCTTCACTGAGCAATTGGAACTGGTTTGAGACATTTCTTTGTTGCAGAGAGCTATGTCTATCAGAGTAGATCATCATGTAATATTGTTGTTGCTGTGTATAATGATCTGGTTCTGCTCGTTTCACTCAGCATCAGTTCATGCAAGTCTCTCCAGGCCTCTCTGAAATCTTCCTGCTGGTCGTTTCTCACAGAACAATAATATTCCATAACATTCATATACCATAATTTATTCAGCCACTCTCCAATTGATGGGCATCCATTCAGTTTCCAGTTTCTAGCCACTACAGAAAGGGCTGCCACAAACATTTTTGCACATGTGGGTCCCTTTCCTTCCTTTAAGATCTCTTTGGCATATAGGCCCAGTAGAAACACTGCTGGGTCAAAGGATATGCACAGTTTGATAACTTTTTGAGCATAATTCCAAATTCTCTCCAGAATGGTTGGATCCGTTCACAGTTCCACCAACAATGTATCAGTGTCTCAGCTTTCCCACATCCCCTCCAACATTCATCATTATCTTTTCCAGTCATCTTAGCCAATCTGACAAGTGTGTAGTATCTCAGAGTTGTCTTAATTTGCATTTCTCGGATCAATAATGATTTGGAGCACCTTTTCATATGACTAGAAATAGTTTTAATTTCAGCATCTGAAAATTGTCTGCTAATATCCTTTGACCATTTATTGATTGGAGAGTGGCCTGAATTCTTATAAATGTGAGTCAATTCTCTATATATTTTAGAAATGAGGCCTTTATCAGAACCCTTAAATATAAAGATGATTTCCCAATTTATTGCTTCCTTTGTAATCTTGTCTGCATTAGTTTTGTTTTGTACACAGTCTTTTTGAGGAGTTTAATTACAAAGAACAGAAGACATTAGTTAGGATGGAGGATCAAATGAAGATTTTTTTTGAATAAAGAAACATGATTGAGCCAGTAGGCAGGGATTGATTAAAAATAAGTGAAAAAATGCTTTAAAGCTAAGTATTGATCTAAACAATGAATAACAGATAAAATGTAAAGTTACTTCACTGACAATTTTTCTTGGTTCTGAATTGATATTAAATGATTTTTTGAGACAAAAGTTTTTAGGTAAATATTTTCTAATTATTATCAATTTAAGGTTTTAATTCATTAGTGGAAAGAAATGTCAAGTATGTCTTGAATTGTCCTCATGGCTTCAGTTCCAGAGCATCAAGGTGTTCAATGTTTTATTACTTTTTGTAGCTATAATTAGCTATTTGGATAGTCCAGATATTCACTAATTTCATAGTAAATCATTCATTTATCCCTCGGAGAAGTATCAGTATAGGGGCAGATAAACCAGGTGCAGAGCCAAAAGACTGGATTTGAAGGCTTTCTGAAAATAGGCAGATTAGTTTATTTTTTTTTCTGAGTCTTAGTTTTTTCATCATCAAATAATGATAGTTGAATTATTTAGTTTAGTTCTGCAAACTTTTGTATATAAAGTGCCTATTAATGTTGAATTTATCCTCTCAGTCACTTAGGTTCACAATCTGTCATCCTCAACTCCTTTCTCTTACCCCCTTATATCCAATTCCTGTCCCAGCTTCCTAACATATCTTCTAGATGCTTACTTCTGTCCTGATAGTTCCACTATCCTGTTTTGGGCTTTCATCTGTACATACCTAAACTATTACCATAACCTTTCCTGGTTAGTCTTTCCTGTTCAAATTTTCCTTATTCCATTCACCATCAACAGTTGTCTTGGCCTGGTCTTGCCACTGAATTCTGACTCTGGACGAAAGAGTGAGGTTAAAGTCTCATTTAAATACAGCTCACTTGCAAGTCAAGACATCATCCTCCTGAGTACTGAACAAAAGTAATGATATTTGGATTATGTATTTGTAGGATTGTTGTAATTGTTGTAAAGTGCTGTATAAATGTAGCTATAATTTTTATTCACCTATAAAGCTAGGTACTGAATCTGTGATTCCATTGATAGAGGAAACTTCTGTGTACTAGTACAGGCTGGAAGTCTCTTTAATTTTTAGTCTTAGAAAATTTCCTAAAACACTGGAAAATTAAAAGACTTGTTATTCTGTGTCAGAGGTGAGACTTGAACTCAGGTTTTCCCAACTAGCTCTCTCTCTCCTCTTTGACCTCACTACTACTATTGTAGACTTGTCGAGAACAAAATTTAAATACTTCGGTTTTGCCAGTCAGTTGCCAGAAGTTACATTAATATGTAACTTCATATTAATAAAACCAGTTCTCATTAGTCAGGTTTTTTTTTTTTTTTTTTAGTGGGGGAAAAGGATAACTTGTAGTACTTACTATGTGCTACTCACCATACCAAGTCCTAGACAATTATTTCATTTGATCTTCACAATACTATTGTCCCCATTTTACAGATGAAGAAGTGACTTGCCCAGTCTCACAATGCTAGTAAATACATGAACCTGAATTTTAATTCAAGGACTTCCTAACTGCAGGCTCCAATTCCAGTTCTCTTGTCCATTGTGTCACCTAGCTGTTGTTGTGATGAGTATATTATGTTCTTCATACTTGTTGGAAATGAAAAAGAATTATAGGAAAGAGATGGAAATATTATCCATATACATATCGTCACCCATGATCTTTATATATCTTTCCCATTAAATTGTATCATTTTGTGTGTTTTGAATTGTATAGGTATTTTGAAGAAGGAATGACGTAGGTCTAGGAAGTTTATTGTAATTGTACCTTGTTCAACCAAAATAAGTTTGATGACATTCATGCTATTTCTCCCCTTTACCAAAATCAACATAATATTGATTTCCCACCTGATCTGACTTAACACATTGTTTTGCACTTTTTTCTTTTTAATTTTAATTTTTAATAACTTGCTTTCACATCAGAAAGTTGATAACAAAGATTTTTTCCCCCATTTGATCACTTTCCTTTTTGCCCTAGATGTGTTAATGTAGTCTTACAGAAATTTTTTGGTTTGAAGTAATCAAAGTTATCTTACATTTTTGTTGCAATTGCTTCTATCTCTTATTTAGTTAAGAACACATTTCTTTCCTAGAACTGTGAAAAGTAGATGATCTGTTTCTTTTTAATTTTTTTTTTTAATAATATGCTCCTTATTATTAAGGGTTACATAATCACTTAGATTGTATGTGGTATGAGGCATTGGTCTAAGTCTAATTTCTTGAATACTGCTTTTCCCCTTAGTTTTTTTTATCAAATATAAAGTTATTCCCTAGGTAACTTCCGTTTTTCCAGTTTGTACTTTTTATATCTAGGCTATACATCCATTTAGAGCTTTACTTGTATGGTAGTATGAGATGTTGGATTTAAGCCTTTTCTCTGCTAACCTGCTTTCCAGTGTTCCCAACAGTTGTTATTGAAATAGATTTTTTTCCTATATAGCTTTTATTCCTGTGTTTTTTTTTTCTTTTAATAATATTTTATTTTCCCAAATACATGCAAAGACAGTTTTCAAAATTCATCTTTGCAAAACCTTTTGTCCCAAATTTTTCTTTTCTCCCTTGCCCCTCCCCAAGATAGCAAGTGGTCCTATTTAGGTTAAATATGTGCAGTTCTTCTTCTTTTTAAAAATACTATTAGGTTTTTATTTTTTAAAATATATGCAGAGATAATTTTCAGTGTTCATCCTTGCAAAACCCTATGTTCCAAATTTTTCATCCCCTCTCCTCTAGATAGCAGGTAATCCAATATAGATTAATCATGTACAATTCTTCTAAAAACATATTTCCACATTTATCATTCTGCACAAGAAAAATGAGTTCAAAAGGGAAAAAATAAGGAAGCCAATAACAACAACAACAACAACAAAAGTGGAAATACTATGCTGTGGTCCGTATTCAGTCCCCATAGCCCTCTTTGTGGGTGTAGATGGCTCTTTCCATTACAAGTCTATTGGAACTGACCTGAATCACTTCATTGTTGAAAAGAACCAAGTCCATCACAGTTGATCACATCTTGTTGTTGTATACAAAGTTTTCTTGGTTCAGCTCACATCATATAGCATTTGTTCATGTAAGTCTTTCAGGTTTTTCTGAATTCATCCTGCTGATCATTTCTAATAGAACAGTAATATTCCATCACATTCATATACTACAATCTATTCAGCCATTTCCCTGCTGATGGGGATTCACTCAATTTCCAGTTCCTTGGTACTACAAAAAAGGTTGCTACAAACATTTTTGCACACATGGGTCCTTTTTCCCCTTTTATGATCTCTTTGGGATATAGACCCAGTAGAAAAACTCCTGGATATGCAGTTTGATAGCCTATTAGGCAGAGTTCTAAATTTGTTCTCCAGAATGGTTGGATCATTTCACAGCTTCATCAACAATGTATTGGTGTCTAAGTTTTCCCACATCCCCTCCAACATTCATCATTATCTTTTCCTGTTATTTTAGCCAATCTGAGAGGTGTGAAGTGGCACCTCAGAGTTGTCTTAATTTGCATTTCTCCAATAAGTTATTGATTTTGAGCATTTTTTTATGTGAATAGAAATGGTGTTAATCTCTTCATCTGAAAGTTGTCTGTTCATATGCTTTGATTTTTTTTTTAATTTATTGGGGAATAGCTTGTATTCTCATAAATTTGAGTCAGTTCTCTATGTATTTTAGAAATGAGGCCTTTGTCAGAAACACTGGATGTAAAAATTGTTTCCCAGCTTTCTGTTTCCCTTGGCATTGGTTTTATTTGTGTTAAAACTTTTGTTTTGTTTTGATTGTGTTAAAACTTTTTAATTTAATGTAACCAGAATTATCCATTTTGTATTTTATAATGTTCTCTAGTTCTTTGGCCATAAATTCCTTTTCTTCACAGATCTGAGGGGTAGACTTTTTCTCCTAATTTGCTTTTAGTATCACTCTTTATGTCTAAATCATGAACCCATTTTGACCTTATCTTGGTATAGGATGTTAGATGTTGATCAAAGCATGGTTTCTGCCATAGTTTTCCTTTTTTCTCAGCAATTTTTTGTCAAGTATCGAGTTCTTACCCCAGAAGCTGGAGTCTTTGAGTTTATCAGACACTAAATTACTATAATTAATTAATGGTCTTGATAGTCTTGACATTTTGTTCTTTTGGGTGAATTTTGTTATTATTTTTTCTAGCTCTATAAAGTAATTTCTTGGCTATTTGATTAGTTTGACACTGAATAAGTAGACTAAGTAGAATTGTCATTTTATATTTTTAGCACTTGATACTCTTCCAATTGTTTATTTGTGTGAAAAGTGTTTTGTAATTGTGTTTATAGTTCCTGGCTTTGTCTTGGCAGGTAGACTCACAAAGATTTTATATTATCTACAGTTATTTTATTTTATTTGCTTTTTAATAGCTTTTTATTTTACCAAATACAAAGATAGTTTTCAACATTCACCTTTGCAAAACCTTGTTTCTAACTTTTTCTCCTACTCCTCTTCCCCATAGACAGCAAGCAATCTAATATAGGTTAAACATTTGCAATTCTTTTAAACATAGTTCCATATACATAATGCTGCACAAAAAAATCAGATCAAAAAGTGAAAGGAAAAAAAAACTCACAGAAAAGAACAGTAAACTCAACCACTAGCACCAACAAAAATAAGGGGAAAATACTATGCTTTGATCCAAATTCAATCTCCATAATTTTCTCTCGGGATGCAGATGGCTCTCTCCATCACAAGTCGATTGGAATTGCCTTGAATCACCTCATTGTTGAAAAGAGCCAAGGCTATCACAGTTGATAACCATATAATCTAGTTCTTGCTGTTCTCCAGTTATTTTAAATGGGATTTCTCTTTCTATCTTTTGCTACTGGGCTTTGCTGGTAACATAAAGAAATGCCGGTGATTTATGTGGGTTTTATTCTTGTGTTTTTTAAATAATTTACTGAAAGTTTCAACAAAAATTAGATAAAAATGATCTTGATATAGTAATAAGGGAATAAGAAAGGAGGGAGAGAAGGGAAGAGTTTGGGGAGAGGGAAATAAACGCATTTTTAGTTATACTGTTAAAGATGTTCACAGTATATCCAGTTAAATATGACAATAGGCAATTGGGGATTTGAGACTTGGATGTCTGGAGAAAGATGAGAGCTAGATAAATAGATCTGAGAATCATCTTCTGAAAGATAATTGAATCCTTTGGATCTGATGAGCTCACCAAGGGAAATAGTATAGAGAGAAGGCCATGCCTTGAGGGGAACACTCCTGGTTACTAGGTAATGGGTAATAAAGAGTAAGGAGTTTCTGTTTCTGACTTTGACAGTTTGGGGGAGGGAGGGAGAATGGAAAATGGAAAAACTGGCCTTTTTTAAAGGCTAGAGGTGGAAGGTGTTCATTAAAAAGCATAAAGATATAGTGATTGTTTAGAATAAAGCACAATGGAGTAGTGTATTTATTGGATAAATGAAGTTGTAGTATACCTCTTGAAAGAACAGGGTTGATCATAACAGGGAGAAGTAGTATAGGCAGGTTGCATCTAAAGTGATTTGATGCTTAGAACTGGGAAGAGAATAGAGTAGAATGACATGTTGGCTCCTCTATGTAAAAAAGACCCAGAGATTTACATACTATACAATATAATAATATAATCACAGAATCACTTGAAGAATTCTAATATGTAATCACAAGAGTCATAAAATATTAGATTTAGATGAAATCTCAGTAGAATCTGGGTCTTCCATCTAGTTTAACCCATATCTAAACAAGAATCCTCTCTACAGTATTGATGACAAATGGACATCCTTTTTCTATGTAATGACCTGCATTGTGACTGCTTCTAAGGAATCGCAGTCCATTTTTGGACTCCTTGATAAAGATTTTCTTTGTATCAAGGCCAAATGGCCTTTTTTTAGCTTCTCATCATTACTGTGGCCTTGCACTCTGGGTTAATGAGAACAATCCCAGTCTTACTTTTTATTTATAGCCCTTCAAATATTTAAGAGGTGTCATTCTCAGTTTTCAATCTTCTCTTTTTTAGGTTAAATTTTTCTTTTATCCTTTATATTAGGAACAAACTTCCCTATATTCTAGAACTTTTCCTTGAATATGTCTTTTTCTTCCTCACATGAATTGATACGAAGATTTCCTTGTAAGGGAAATCCTTCATGTCCTTCCTAAGAGAGACTTCCTCTTATCCCGTTTTCCTCAGATCCATTTCATTGCTTCATTTTTCAGAGACACTTGAAGATTGAAGAAGTAAATAGCTATGCTCCAAGCTATTGTTTTGTCTCCATTATTTAATAAACTTCTGCTTTTGGAATTCTTGCCATTTATATTGAGCATTCTCTTTTCTTATTCAAATTTGAATTATATTTAAATTGATCATAATTGATGTGAACATTCCTTCCATTGGTGTGGATCATGACCTTTCCAGGCCTTCTCATACTCTACAACTGTTTTTCATGTTCCAAAGCTCCTTCCCAGAAGATCTAGCCTGAGGGAATGTTAGAATCTGCAAATGAAGGATTTTTTTTTTTTTTTAAGATGGGAAGACTTAATCATACTTGTAGTTAGCAGAGAAGAAACCAATAAATAGGGAGGGAGATAGATTGAAGATTAAAGAGTAGTGGGTATGATAGTGGATATAATCTACTGTAGAAAATGGGAGGGGATAAGATTGAGGGATACATGTGGAAAGTCTTGTCTGGAAGAACCATCTTTTCATCAGAAGTCAGAATGAAAAAAATGAGAAGAAATGAGGAGGAGAGGATATGAGATTAGAGAATGGAGATTATAAATAGAAATTTGCTGAGGGAGAGAGGAGAATGGATTTAGAACAATCATTGCATGAGTATGATGGCAAAGATTATAAGATTTGGCATGTGTCCATGATAGCAAAGTTGAGAGTGGATAACAGATGTGTAGTGGACTCAACATGATTGTATGACTTTCCCAGGATTCTGCAGGATGAGAACAGGAGCAGAGAAGTGCAGATAGTGGGAATAATTCAGGGTTCAGCTTTGGGAAGAGGGGAGTGATCATAGAATCATAGAGGAGAGGATTAAAGATTAAAGTTTTTAAATGGGGGAAAATTAGCTAGGGTGTGATGCCTGGAAAAAGAGGGTATGGAGTGACTAAAGGGTGCATTGAGGAAGGAAATTAGTTTAGGGGGGTGAAGGATAAGTAGAGATGGGAGGACAGGAGATTATGGTTTGAGAAATTTCATTTATAGATCTGTGGAGGTGGTATGTGATCAAGGCTTTGGCAGTCCCTTTAAGTGTCTGAGGTTGAGTTAAGGTTGAGTTAAGGTTACAGATATTTGTGGATGAACTGGGAAAGAAGAATATTTAAGTATAAGGGAATAGGATGGGATGGAAGGGAAATACCAGGTTTTGATCTCCTGAGCTAAGTAGGTAAACATATTTGGGTGAATAAGTCAAAGGAGATAAGATTGTTAAAATAAGAATATAACATTAATTATCAATTATCAATATAAATATTATATGATTAAGGATAAGAGAAGTACAATAAAAGTCTAATTCATACTGGGGATGGGGAAAACCAGTCTGAATTTTGTTATATTATTTCTTAAAGTAATTCTTTGCAAGATTTAGTAAATAGTAAATTAGAATGATTATTATGTTATTTAATAAGTGCTTCTGAAGTGCCTCAAAATAATTTATTCTTTAGTAGTTTAACTATTTCCATAAATCTTATTTACATTATAAGTTTCTTGTGCTTTTGTCCTCACAATTCAGTTAAGACTACCAAAAAGGAGCTGGTTTTGTAAGCTATCTGGAGAAGGGAGTAGGGGGAACCTACATTTTTATTAGGGAAAGGAGAGTGCAAGCACATAATGGGATGGTGGTGATGGTTGACAGTAAGACAAATCAACTATCATTAAAAGTTTAGCCTTTCAGTTTCCTTCTCTGGGAAGTATCTATCATCAGTGAAGTTACATTATTCTGTTTTCTTTTGTGACACTCTGTTAGGTACCCCTGATTTTTCACAAGCCTGGCATCTCAGCAGTCTCTTATTTGGACCCAAGCATTCAGTTTGAGTGTTGATCCCTATTTTGCCAGTCTCTCATTTTTGAAATAGTTTTCAGTTACGAGGAACTTCCCAGGCTCTTAATTCAACCTGTTTCAGTGTGGGTCATGAAAAACCCCCAGCCTGGCATCACAAAGATTTACTTTGGACACTAATTTTCTAACTTTGGGCCAGTTATTTAACTTCTCCCAGCTTCAGGGTTCTCCCCAATCAAGTTAGCATAATAGCTCCTACCTTACAGGGTTATTTAAGAATCAAATGAAATAGATGCAAAGCAGTTTGAAGATCTTTAAGTGCTATACATATGTCAGTCATTATTAACTTTTTTTTTTTAAACTTTTCCTGTTCTAATGTTAGGATAACTGTAATAAAGTTATAGTCACATTACAATAATAAAGCAAAAGTGGAAATGTAATGGTGAAGAAAAATCAAGGTCTAGTAATAGGAATACAGGAATAAGCAGTTATAAAATAGTTTTCCAATTTTTTCCCCCCAAAAAAAACTAACCCAGGAACATTCAGCCATTTGCCTTGAACATGGGTGGTGTATTTTCCAAAAGAGAGGTAACTTGCTCTCTGACCACTTAGGTAATCTTTATAAATATTGGTTATTGCACATCTTTTCCATGTAGACCTGGGCTTCAACTGAACTACTTTGACAAACTAAGGTTCCCCTACCCTCACCACTGTTTTATAATTTGTAAAACTTAAGTCTGAATTAGTACTTGATTATAAAGGAGCCCTCCCCTCAGGACTGAAGGCAGGTACCCCAGTCTTAAAATCATAACAGTTCACCAACTTTTATAAAAGGTAGGTTTTTCCCATGACAAAGTACCCAAGAGAGCGAGGTTCTGACATGTGCTAGATATCTCTTTATTTAGCTTTCAGATAGTTTCATCTAGTTAACATTCAAACTGGCTAGCTGATTTCTTGTCCCAATTTTTGTTTAGTCATTTGCAGTTGTTTCTGACTCTTTGTGACCCTTTTTTCTTGGCAGAGTGGTTTGCCATTTCCCTCTCCAACTCATTTTGCAGACTAGTAATTGAGGCAAATAGGGTTAAGTGACTTGTCTAGGGTCAAACAACTAGTAAGAGTCTGAGACTGGATTTGAACATTCAAGGCCCATCACTATCCACTGTGCTCCTCAGCTATCCTCCTGTTCCAGTATTGTATTTTAGATGGGATAGTTGGGACCCAGTGACTTAAAACTTCCCAGGATTACATGTAATGTTCACATAAGTCATTTAAAGAAATAGTTGATCAAGTCAATTTTTCTTTGATACATCCGAGAACTGAAGATAGGACATTTTCCCATTTATTTCTCCCCAAGATTAAGATTGCAATTTATGTGCTGTATCATATCTAAGGGCAGCTAGGTGATATAGTACATAGAATGCTGGACTTGGAGTTAGAAAGACTCATCTTTCAAGAGTCCAGATTTGGCCTCAGATGCTTTCTAGCTTATGTCCCTGGACAAGTCATCTAATCCTGTTTGCCTCAGTTTCCTCATCTGTAAAATGAGCTGGAAAAGAAAATGGCAAGCCACTCCAATATCTGCCATGAAAACCCCAAATAGGTTCATAAAGAGTCTGACACACCTGAAAAATGACAGAAATCATGTGGGGCAAGTTCTTTGGTAAGAGTGGAATTGAAAACTGTACCAGAATTTGATTCTACCACCCAACAACAGCAGAACAGTTCATTGAGGACTTAGGCTTTGGTTTTTAATTTCTCCTTAGCTGTTAGTATTGTTTCAACCCTCTAGTTACTATCTGCTATCCCAATTGAAAGGGATGGTGGGTTGTTAAACCCATTTATACCTTTTCTCATTTGATTAGTTATTTTCTTTATCCCATTAAAACTTGTGCAGATCTTAGATCCCTTGGTGCCAGAAGTGTTGCAATAGCTTGCTGGTTGATTTCCATGTCTTCATTTTTCCCCCGACTAATCCTACCTCTACTCAGCTGCCAAAGTGATCTTCCTAAAATTCAGATCTGACCATCTTACCCTCCTTTTCAGTAAATTCCATTAGTTCCCTATTAACTCCAGTATCACATATAAAATCTGGTTGGCTTTTAAAGACCTTTATAACTTGTCCCCTTCTTATTTTACAAGACTTTTTACACCTACTACCCTCCATGTACTCTTTGTTTGAAGAACCCTGGTCTCCTGGCTGTTCCTTTCAAAAATCAATCTTCAGACTCCTTGTTTTTCATTGGCTGTTCCCCCTCCGTGAAATGATCTCTCTCATCATCTTTACCTCCTGGCTTCAAATTTCAGCCAAAAATCACACCTTCCATGAAGCTTTTCTCACTCCTTAATCTTAGTGCCTTTCCTTTGATGGATATCTTCAATTTAGAGACAGAGAGTATGTGTATATTCAACCTTTTCATTTTGTATGAACTACATACACTTCTACCCTGCTCAGTCTCACAATGATGATCATACCCTTGATCTTGCCATCACCCACAAATCTACTACTTCTTTGCTCAAGAATTATAAGATCTGAGGCAGCTAGGTGGCCCAGTGAATAGAGCACCAGCCCTGAAGTCAGGAGAACCTGAGTTCAAATCTGGCCTCAGACATTTAACACTTCCTAGCTGTGTGACCCTGGGCAAGTTGCCTCAGCAAAAAAAAAAAAGAGAGAGAGAGAGAGAGAGAGAGAGAGAGATCCTCTTATCTGACTATAAACTATTGACTTTCCTTTACAAAAACCTAATCTTCATCTGCACTTGTGACTTAAAATTTTTTAACCCTTCACTTCTTTCCTAGGCCATCTCCCCTGCACTATCTATATTCTTTCCTTTTTTCCTCATCTTGACCTATTAGTGAAATAGTTCAACTCTATATTGTCTTTCTTTTCTTGAATCCATAGCTGCCTTATCATATCAGCAGTAACTTTTTGCTAAACTTCACCTTTGGATCCCTCCTGCTGTTTGCTTCCTTGCTCTTATACATGAGCTGCTTATTAAAGTGAAGAAAACCACACAACTGTTTTGATTAGTTCTGCTACAAATTTGTTCTATAAACTCAACTGGGCCCTCATTGCTGCTAAGGTATAGTAATACCTCCCTCATTTTTCTTTTTCCTGTAAAATATTTTCTGAAGCCATTTGCCATGAACTCCCTCTTTTATCCTTTTCCTCAGGTTCCTTCTAGCACTCTTTCCTCTCACCTCTTTTTCTCTTGGTGAAGTGGTCTTACTCCTTATTAAGACTAATCTTATCATTTCACTGAAATTGGTCTCTCAAGTTACCGATGATTTCTTAGTTGCCAAATCCAGTGACTTTTTCCTCAAACCTTTTTCTCCTTTACTTCTCTGCAGCCTTTGATACAGTTGATTTCTCTTTTTGACACATTATCTCCCTAGCTTTTCAGTACACTTCTCTCTATTGGTTCCCATCTGACCCTTCTTTAGTCTTCTTTGTTAAATATTCTTCCAGATAACAGCCTTTAACCAAAAAGTTAAAGAATCTTAGGTTTTCCTTCTGTACTACTTCACTTGGTGATGTCATCAACTCCTGTGGGTTTATTTATCATCTTTATGTTGCTAATTCTCAGATTTACCTACCCAACAACTTGCTTATCAGACATTTCAAATTTGACGTCTAGTACGCATCTTAAATTGAACATTTTTCCCCCTAAGGGAATTGGGGTTAAGTGACTTGCCTAGGGTCACACAGCTAGGGCATATTAAGTGTCTGAGACCAAATTTGAACTCAGGTCCTCTTGACTTCAGGGCTGGTGCTCTATCCACTGCGCCACCTAGCTGTCCCAAATTGAACAGTTCTAAAATAGAACTCCTCTTTCTCCCTAAATCCTTTTTTACCCCTTTCTGTACTGTAGTGGGCAGCACCATCTTCCTAAACCCTTAGGCTCACAACCCTAGGAATTATCCTTATCATCTCTCTAAACACTCCTCTTCTTCTCCCCCCTCCCCCCCCCATCTGTGATTGGTGCTGAATTGCATATGACACTTTGTTGACCCCATGGATCATAGCCTACTAGGCCTTTCTGTCCTCCACTATCTTTTGAAGTCTGTCCATCTTCATGTTCATTGGTACTCATGACACTATCCATTTTATCCTCTGCCATCCCTTTTCCTTTTACCTTCATTCTTTTTAACATCAGTCTTTTCCACTAAGTCCTATCTTCTCATTATGTAGGCCACAGTATTTAAGCTTCAGCTTAAGTATTTGACCTTGAAGTGAATAGTCTGAATTAATTTATTTAAATTTGACCTTCTTGTTATCCACAGAACTCTTTGATGACCCCCTCCCCCAAACAATACTCCACCCTTTAGATCCCCTCCCCCTGTTTTTACTCCTTTCCCCTGATTCTTCTATTTTCCCTTCTATTAGTTTGTCCCTTACTTTTCCTCCTTTCCCTCCCACTTCCCTCTAAGCAACAGACAAGTTTCTATGTGAAATCAAATGTCTGATACACACTTTTAGAGTATCCACAGAACTCTCAAAAGTATTCTCCAATATTACAATTGATTCTCAAAGTCATAATTGTTAATGGAAAAACCACGACTATATAGACCTTTATTGGCAGCTGATGTCTTGTTTTTTAGTATGCTGTGCAGATTTGCCATAGCTTTAAAAAATTTTTTTTGATAACTATTTCCTTATTAACCCTTTGCAATTTATTTTGTTCATTTAAAAACTTTATTCTGAGAAGGCTTCATGAGATTACCAAATGGGTATATAACCCAAAAAAGATTAAGGACTCTGGCTTAATGAGAGGGAAAAGGAGAAGAGAAAAAAGAAACCCCTCAACTGCTGTTGATCAGAATGTGGAGAGAGTCCACTACTGCTCAGGCCCTTCACTTATTTGGTTGTTGCTTAGGTAGTGGTTAATCTCTGCCTTATTTCATTTTTCCTCCTCCTCCACTCTTTCTGCTCCCAACTTCATGTTGCCACCAGCCAGATAAATGACCCCTTTCACTAAGGACCTGTCACATTTACTGCTGGAAACTTTCTTATGGGACTGAAGACCTGAGAGATAGCATGATTCAGAGGTGGAATATGAACTAGCATAGTAGTTTGAAAAGAAACTATCCAAGAGGCAGAAAGGAACAGTAGCACAGGGCTAAAGGAGGAAAGAGTATTCACGTGAGAGCAGTGGGGAGACACAGTCAGGACTGGGCTTTTGGAAAACGTGCCCCTCTTCTTGAGTGCTGGAGGGTGGAGCAAAAAACCTTTATTTAGAGAAGGCTCAGAGTGCTCACAGCCCAACCTTTTCCCACTAGCTATTCCCCTTGAATTCTGCCCCACCATCAAGTTTGTACCCATACAAGTCTTGACTCTTCTCCCTTGAGTGAATGAGTATGTGTAGAGGGTCTTCTCTCATTAGATTGTAAGCTTTTTGAGAGCAGGGAATCATCTTTTTCTTCTATTCTCAATGCCTTTAAGTGCAGTGCCTGCCACTTAGTAGGCACTTAATGTTTATTGATTTATGAAAACATTTTGGCATCCCAATGAAAGATAGATTGATATTGTGAGAGAACTGAAGCACTAAAGGGGAGAGAAATAAAACTGTAGTAATTCCAGTGTGAATTTATGAGACTTTAGCACCAGGTGATTAGCTTTGTGATTGGAAGGAAGGTGATATATGTGTGTGTGTACACACAGACACGAAATGTGAGGGTGGAAATGACAATTAAGTGGCAATGTGTGGAATGAGATTGAGGAATTAAGAATAACTCCTGAGATTGTAAACTTGGGGAAGATTCCCTCCACAATAATAGAGAAGAGAATTTTTTGAGGAAAAAGAGAAGAGAGTTTTTTGAGGGAAAAGTTAAGTTGTGCTTTGAACATGCTGAGATTCAAATGCCCTTTTTGTTTAAAAAAGTATAAGATTCTTGAAAGATTGTTTTCTTTGTAGTATGGTTTATATAGTAGAACATTATCTATATACATGATAAGTGTAACTCTTTTGACCTCATATTTTGGACTGGGGGAATTAACTGATAGGGAATATTTAGAAGACCAAACTGGGAAAGTATCAGTCCATGCTGGCTGTAACCACAGCTCAGACCACAGCTTTCCCCTTTAGTAAAATTTTTCCATTAGCAACTAAAGAAGACAATGAGATAGTTTTCATTGCTTTTCCATTTTATATATGTATGTATGTATGTAAAATATATGCATTGGAGGGAAATTGGGGGAATCTATTAAGGTGGGTGGATGAGAATGAGAAAACAAAATGGGAGGTCCCTTTACATTGGTTTTTTTTTTTATTTTTTTTTTCCCAGCAATAGAAAAATGTCCTCTCCCTTCCATGCACCTTTTGCCTCAATTCAGAATGAGAGAATAACAAAACCCCTTTCATAAATCAAGAAAACAAATTTACATACTGGTCTTGTGGGACAGTATCAACCACAAAAACAGATTGTCAGAGTAAGAAAAAGCAAAAAGAGGTTTATTATGATCGAGAGGAAGGGCATCTCCCATCTGACAGGGTGTTTGTCAGTAAAAGGAGTGCAAAATAAGAGGTGGTGGGAAAACAGGAAGAGATAAACTGCAATTCTTATTCATTCATTCATTCATTTATTTTTAAGCTAAAACTCTACTTGCTATTATAGTCTCAGGTCACAACTAAGGTATAGTTTAAGACTATATTCCCATAAGAGGTCTCCACTCAGTTTATCTCATACATTCCCTCCTCTTTATTTTGTTATCATTTGAAGACCTTTTACACCACTCTTTTTTTTCCGTTTCAAAACATGTGTAGATAATTTTCCAACATTCATCTCTTTGCAAAACCTTGTGTTCCAAATTTTTTCCCTCCCTCCCTCTCATCCCCTTCCCTTAGGCAGCAAATAATCCAATATATGTTAAGCATGTGCAATTCTTCTATAACATATTTCTACAATTATCTTGCTGCATAAGAAAAATCATATCAAAAAGGGGGAAAAAAATGAGGGGGAAAAAAGTGCAAGCGAACAACAAAAGAGTGGAAATACTATATTGTGGTCCATACTCAATTCCCCAGACTTCTCTTTGGGTGCAGAAGATTAAATCACAAACTATTGGAACTGGCCTGAATCATCTCATTGTTGAAGAGAGCTATGCCCATCAGAATTGATCATCATACAGTCTTGTTGTTGCCGTGTATAATGATCTCCTGGTTCTGCTCACTTCACTTAGCATCAATTCATGTAAATCTTCCAAGCCTTTGTGAAATCATCCTGCTGATCTTAGGGAACATAGACCACTGTTTTCAGAATACCCATAATCAATGGGAACATCTTTAAAATGAGTCTGTACAGGGGCAGTTAGGTGGCGCAGTGGATAAAGCACCAGCCCTGAAGTCAGGACGACTTGAGTTCAAATCTGGTCTTAAGACACCTAACACTTCCTAGCTGTGTGACCCTAAACGAGTCACTTAACCCCAATTGCCTCAGCAAAAAGCCAAAAAAAAAAAAAAAAAAAAAAGACTGTACAACCAATTAAAACACATAGAATATAGAATATTCTAATTTCACATTAAAAAACCCTATCAGAATTAACATTAATAATTTATTCATCCTAAAAAGTGTTAATTCAGTTTCCTCCAGTAGAGGAGTCCCTATAAAATATAATTAACAGGTACAATATCAATATTGTTAAAATTCCTCTAAGTACAAACATTCCCACCTTCCACCAAAACATTCCTAATTGCAAAGTCAATTTTAGAGGTTATAGATTGTCTCTCTTTACCCCCTCCCCCCCAGGCAATTGTGGTTAAGTGACTTGCCCAGGGTCACACAGCTAGGAGTTAAGGGTTGTTAAGTGTCTGAGACCAGAATTGAACTTGGGTCCTCCTGGTGCTCTATCCACTGCGCCACCTAGCTGCCCCCTATAGATTGTCTTTTAACAGTCCATTCTTGAGGTTCCTGATGGTCTCATTTAAACCTCCAGACTGCAGTCTTTAGTCATCTCTACCTTCTGATAAGGTTCTTCCCACTCTGCTTCTTCTAGGACTTCTGGAACTGCAAACTCCAAAGGTATTGTCTGGGTCAGTAATCCTTGCTTCCTATAGGCTAAAAAGGGATGAGGATGTGGCCAGTATATAATTTCTTAAACTTATCCTTTGTTTCAAAAGAAGATATTTCCCTTTTTTCCCCTCCCAAATAAAAGTAAACCAAACAACATCTCACATGGGCAAAGTCCCAGATCACTTCTGGGAATACTTGTAATTCTTTAACAGCAATAAGCAAACATTTAGTCCAAAGCAATTTAGTCTCTAATATCAATTTAATAATCCATTTCATAAGAATCTGATTCATGCTTTCCACTTTCCCAGATGAGAGCAGATGCAGATGTATGGAATTGCCATTCAGCTTTTGCAATCTCTTCCCCATTATTTCTTATAAAACCTTAGAAGTGAAATATGTTTCTTTATCAGAATCAATAATCTCTACCAATCCTTACTTAGGTTCAATTTGTTCCAAAGTTATTCCACTAACCCCTCTTAAAGCAGCAGAGGTCAAGGGGAAAGCTTCCACTCATCCACTATAATCTTAGTTTCCCCACTGGTGTCATTTCATTAAAACCTAATTTAAATGTTTTGGAGCTAGGCTCTTTCCCTCCGGAAGGATACCTTCTCAATACCTTCTTATTTATCTTTAGACATATTACACATCTTTCAGATACAATTTATTCTGCAGTTACACTTATCCCTGCATGCTAAATTTTCTTGCTTTTACAAAGAAAAAAGCAAGACAAATCTTAAAGGATTCAGAATATAGGTAATATCTAAATAACTTTGGACCAAGTTTCACAAAATTTATACTACATATCCAGCTGGGCTGACACAATGTTAAAGCACAGCTTATACAATTTTTACAAATTGCCCAATATACAATTAATTAGAAGGTACAAACAAATATGTGATCTCTTTAGGTAAGTTACCAGAGAACCAGAATTTTAAACTTAAAATCAAATCAAATACAGATTGAAATTTCTAATGGCTTCAATAAAATAATAATGCACTTCAATAAAAGTGCATTTTATTTTTTATTTTAAAAATCTTATACCAGAATAAAACAAGTTCACAAGTTTAGCACATACTACATTAATAGTAATTATCTCATACAATTTCAGAATCAAAATTCCAATTTAAGCACACGCAGCACACTCAAATTTAAGGTGGCCAAAAACTTCCCTTTCAAGTTTATCCACAGGAATTTAAGAAATTGGTGGATTTTAGGACCCTAGGGAAGAGGGTTGGAGAAATTTGGACCCAGGCATCCAGCTGCAAGTTTGTGGCTCAGTGACTAGCCCACGTTGTCAAAAAATGTCAAAGATGTTGGGGAAACCAGCACAAACCCTAGAAGAATTCAGGCCAGCCATGGATACCACATCTTAGCCAGGATGGATTCCAAAACCTGAGAAACTTGGGGGGGGGATCACAGAGAAGATAGTTTTTTTCCTTTTGCAGTCCTCCCTCACCTTCTCTCCCCCTAACCTCATATAAATTAGACTTGTTTAAAAATACAGTAGATGAACTCAACTTAGCTGAAAGTACCAAGCAATTTAAAACTTAGTCTTAAAACCCCCAAAATCTGCTAAAATCTTTTAACAGTTCTGTAACTTTAACTATTTCTGTAGCCCCAAATTGGCCAAATCTAAGTCCATTGAAATGTCCGTTTTTCTTTTTGGTTGTGGCAGTTAAAGACTTTTCCTATTTCAAAACTAGTCCTTACTCTCTTTAGCTAAAAGCTATTTGCATAAGTCCAATTATGTACAAAACCAGCACTTTTAAAATCTTAAATAGCCAGATCTTTTACTTTGTAATTTGGCTAAGAAAAACTCAGAAGACAAGCACAGATGTATGTGTGTACACACACACACACACACACACACACACACACACACACACACACACACACACACACACACACACACACCCACCCACCCACACACCCCTCTCTTCTTTTTTTTAATTAGTCAAGCTACACTTTGGAGTGGAAGGGAAGAGGGGAGTTCTGGAGTTGAAGCCTTAGGAGCTGTTAGCCAGCATTAAAGGCTCCTTTGAATTTACACCCAACTCTTGGGGGATGGGCAGTTCCTTCAAGAGAGAGAGGCACCAGCCCAAACAAAACAACAGAATTTCCCTATACATTTTGTTACTTCATCCCAATTCTTCCTAAAGAGCTATCTTCCAGGGACACTAGATAGTTTTAGAGCTAGTTAGCTACCTTCCTTTCCCAAAGTTCACATTATCTTCTCCAGAGGACTCATCTAATCTTACCAAAGGAGAATAGAAAAATCCGCATGGACTCAAAACTGCCTAGAATTTTCCCAATATCAAAAGGAAAAAGGAGCCTTTTATAGACTTTAGAATAGGGGCTTCTGAACCATGATCCTACTGTGGCTACTCTGTCCTTACACTCTTTCTTTCTGGCTGTTTGCAATATTTTTCTTTGACCTGAAAGCTCTGGATTTTGGCTTGTGTTGCGGAGAGTTTTCATTTTGGAGTTTCTTTGAAAATGTGACGAGTGAATTCCTTCTTTTTCTATTCTGGTTATTCTGGTTTCTTAAAGTGTAATGACTAGGGTTTGGGTTTTTTTTGTTTGTTTTTTTGGTCCTGGTTTTCAGGTTGTCTGGTGGTACTTAAATTGTCTTAAATCTATTTTCTAGGTCAGATGTTTTTGCTTTGCAACGCCTTATATTTTCTTCTGTTTTTCAGACTTGATTGGCTTCTATTTGTATCATTCTGATTTTCAGGGAGTGTTTTTGCTTCAGTAAACTTTTGTACCTTTTTTCTCAGGCTGTTAATTTCCTTTCCAATTCCCTTCCCTCAATCCTTCATCTAATTCTTTCATTTGATTTTAAAAATGTTTAATTTTTAAAAGCTTTTTTTCCTTCATCTATTTTGAAGAATTCTAATTGAACTCCCTTGCACTTCCTGGACTTCTTATGTTAACTCTTCATACCACCTTGACCCCTTGGTGAATCAATTCAACTCTACACTTTCTTCTCTTAAATTTCTAGCCCTCTTATCATGTTGCTGAATACTACTAGCCAAGCCTCAGCCTTGAATCATTCCTACTGTTCTGCTGTCTTGACTTCTAACACATGCAGCTGAAGATGGAGAAAATCACTCAACCATTCTGAGCAGCTTCATTACAGATTTATGTTACACAACTTCAGCTGGGCCCTCACTGCTACTAGGTAATAAAAGTAGACTCCTTTATCATCTCACTATTCTGATCTCCACAGAGGCTCTTCCAAATTATTTCATCTTTCCTCAAGCCTCTCATGGTCCTTTCTCCCTTCTTTCAGGAGATAAATTTGCCACTTGTTTTACCAAAAAAAAAAAAAAAGAGGTCATTCACCATGAACTCCATCATCTTGCTTCTTCATTTTCTGTCATTCAGGTGTATCCCTGTCACCCTAATAATTTTTAATGGTGAGATTCTTTTTTGTGTTCTCATTCTTCCAATGTATTCTTTACATCAGACTTTGTTAGGGCAGAGTGTGCAGAGAGCCTACCTTTGGAGGTAAGGTTTGGGTTGATCTTACTTGCTGCTAGGATCCTACTGTTTCTGGATCTCAGGGACAACTCAGATAGGGCTCATAATGTAGGTTTTCACTGCTTCCATAGTGTTCTGATCCAGTACAAAGTCATCCCCACTCCGTTGCTTTACCATTTTCTGATCTTGCTTTGGATTTGAACAAAAGTCAGCTGTTGGAGAATTCAGCCCCTGTCAGCTAGCTGGGAAACTGCTGTGATTCAGGCAAACAGAAATGTAGTTCCTTTTTAATCTGGAATTCCACCCCTGGAAGTTCCTCTGAAGGCTTTAGACTTGACTGGAAACTAGAAGTGAGACCTTACATTACTCTTGAAGTCACTGCCACATTGCTGCTCTTCATTTTATTTTATTTTTTCTTTATGAATTCAATATTTTGTTTTTCCAGTTATATGTAAAGATATTTTTAACATTCATTTTGGTAAGATTTTGAGTTCAGTTTTTTCTTCTTCCCCAAGACAGCAAGCAATCTGATAAAATGTTATACATGTACAATAATTTTAAACATATTTCCATATTAGTCATTTTATGAAAGAAAAATCAGAACAAAAGGGGGGGGGCATGAGAAGGGGCAGCTAGATAGCACAGTGGATAGAATACCAGCCCTGAAATCAGAAGGACCTGAGTTCAAATTCAACCTCAGACACTTAATAGTTTCTAGCTGTGTGATCCTGGGCAAGTCACTTAATCCCATTTGCCTCAGCAAAAAGAGAGAGCGAGAGAGAGAGAGAGCACAAATTAAAAAAGGTGAAAATTGTGCTATCATTCATATTCAGACTCCATTGAATAGGGTAGTGGGTGACAAAGCTGCCATTTGGCACCTATTCAAGCACTTTGCATGAAGTTAAGATGTGTGCATGATAGATGAGGTACCTAAGGATCAGGAAGTTTGCTGTACCTGTATTGCTTCATGATTTTATTTAAAGTATTAGTACTTTTGACATCTGGTTTTCTGAAGAATTCATTTGGTACTATGTGCAACTGAAATAATATGCCAAACACTAGAGAATTAGGGACTATAAAATATAGTAGAGGACAATTTTGCGCATAATTTTCCTTTTAAAAATGGATTTGTTTTAATAAACAAGTGTATTTTCTCTTCTTCCTTCCTCTCTTTCTGCATTGATTAAAACAGCTCCAAACTTTGTAACAGATGAAAAAAGAAAATCCCACATCAACTATGTCCAAAAAATGTTTGCTTAATTATGTATACTTAGCTAGTCAACCTCTCTGTTGGGAGGTGGGCCATGCTTCCTCATCATTCTCTTGGAATTATTTAGTAATTACATCAATCACAGTTCTTAAAGTGTTTCAAAGTTGCTTGTCTTTACAATGTTGTTAAATTGTTCCCCTGGTTCTAGTAATTTTAGTAATTAGTAATAGTAACTTTACAAATGTTATCTCATTTGATCTCACAACATGGAATCTGAGGCACAGTCTTTAAATGACTTGCCTAGGGTCACATGAAGGTAGGATTTGAATTCTGGTCTTTGTGGTGCCAAGTTCAGGACTCTCTGTATTACATCATAAGAGTCTTTCCAGTTTTTCTCTGAAATTGGCCCTTGGGTAAGAGTGGACATATTTGAGAAATATATGTAGGAGTGAGGGATATATGTAAAGAACTACACACATAGGGAATTACATGTCCCTGATTACAGGTGGTAAGGCACACATGAGAGCACATCTGTGAGAAGAGTAACTGTAGATCTAAATTCTGATAGCTGATGATATCTTGCTTTTACTAGGTCTGCTGATTGTTTCATTTGTGGATTTTATTTTCCTAGTCTTGTGGTCAATGACAGGTATGGTTCCACTGGGCACATGGTTACAGTTTCACTGTTTCTAGATGCTATCTTACACTATGTGCTGAGATACTAAGATGCTCAGCTGCTAAGATACCTCTTCTTCAGAAAACAAGTTTTACCATATATATCTTGTCTTAGAACTCAGTGTCTTAAGACTTCAGCTCTCTGAAGAAGGTAGGCCCTGTACACACTCAGTATCAAACTGAGGAAAACACTTACTCACGCACCTTTCTTTCTGTAAGGATTGGGAGTATGAGAAATAAATACATTTTACTATACAACTGCAGTAGCAGATTTCCTATAGAAAAATCACACTTGGAGCACAGAAGCTTTTACTTCATTTCTCAAAATGCAAGTCCCTCTACAGAAGTTATAGCCCATCTGAAGCGCCTGATACCTTCTTGTGGTTGTGAATCCCCACCCAATTACATCATTACATCTCCCCTTGTTGGTCAACTTATTTGGATGTAGTTCAGTCCTTCCCCTGACTGTTGGCTGGGTACTACAAAAGTTGATAGCCTTTCTGGAGAGTCTTAATTCCCCTGCATGAGTCCATCTCTGATTACATCATTACATCTTCCCCTCAAGTGAGTGCAAGTCTTTAATTACATCTTCCCTTCCACTTGTGAGTGAATCTCTACTTTTAATTACACTTTCCCTCCATAAATTTTTGTTTCCTTTTTCTGCATTAGCCTAGCCTCCATTTCCTTAGGTTTCAATTTAATTTTTCTGTTTTAAGTTTTATAACACTATGGAAACTAAACACTTATCCTCTTCTCACAGGAGATTGTGCAGTTCCCAGAATCTTATTACTGGGAATTGTGGGGGATGGAGGGATGTTTTGCTCCAAGGGAGTTTTCAGCTTCAGAAGCTATACTCTTTGAGAACATACTAAACAACCAGATAAGTAGTGTCTGCAGAGGTTTAATTCATCTCTGAATCTCTGATGTCTGAAGATGAACATCAATCCATTGTCCCAGATAGCCATTTGATTTACAGTTATAAATTCCTTGTAATTTGAGTTAAGTTCTGGTTGTTAATTTGCACTGCTTCAACATCCTTTTAAAAGGCTATCTACCTAACCTATCTATCTAGGGCTGTTTGAGTACCAGGAGAGACATGATCTTCCTTACTTTCCCCCAAGGTTCTTAGACTTCCTTTTAGTAGGAAGACTAGGAACAAAATAGGCCTATCCTCCCCTACAATACTTTGTTTTCTGAAAAGTGGAGAAGTAGGAGGCAGAATCACTGAAGTAAGGCCTAAAGTTGTACAACCAAATGGAAAATACTGACGTGTTTGTACTGAGCTCCTTCCATTAATTGGGCTTACATAGTTCTTCCCTCCAGTCAGAAGGTAGTGATGAGATATGAATGCCAAGGCCAATTTGATCTTTCCAGGTGATGATAAGTTTCCTTAGGGCATGGTGGAGAAGTTGGAGAAGTCCCAAAGTAGTGCAGTCAGATGAGAAATAAGAGAAATTTTTCCTATTGAAAATATGTACAACAAGCCAGCAGAAGAGATAAAGCAGTTTATTAAGGTTGAAAGCAAAGTATAGCTTCCCTAGGAAGTTAGAAAAATATTTGTGAGTGTTAGAGAATTCACCTTATGATAATCGAAGATTCTAATACAATGTGTAGCAGTTGGTAACTTGTAATCAGTGTATTTTGTTTTACTTTAAAATATTCTTTCATCTGAGTAGCTTCTCATTACCTTTTGAGTAATTTGACTTATTGAATTAGACTTAAATTCAGTTATTTAGATAATTTTAGAGTGCTTATCTCGATATCTTTTGAATATGTATTTCATTAAATACTTTTCAGACTTAATAGTTTTCAGCTTGTACAGATGATAACTTCTTCCCTGTTGAATTTCTAAAACCATTTTAGACTTTTAAAACAAATTATAAGGAATGATAGGGGCAGCTAGGTGGCCCAGTGGATAGAGCACCAGCCCTGGAGTCAGGAAGACCTGAGTGGCACTAAACTAACTAAAGTTAGACACTTAACACTTCCTAGCTCTGTGACCCTGGGCAAGTTATTTAACCCCAATTGCCTCATGGAGAAGGAAGTGGCAAGCCATTCCAATATCTCTGCCAAAAAAATTCTAAAATGGGATTACTAAGAGTCAATCAGACACTACTGAAACGACTGAACAGCAACAATAAAGAAAAATAGATTTTCTTTTTGATTTTGCTAATTGAAGGAAAGAGAGAAGAAAAATTTTGATCTAGCTTTGACTTACTGGTATTTTTGAGAGACTAATGTAAATTATTTCATATCCTTTGCAATATTGTTTTAATGGCTTAATTTTGTTATAAGTGTATTTATCTAATTCGGACTGTTAGCTCCTAGAAAGGAAGAGTTATTGGTTATATAGTTCTGTATAGTTGTGCACAACACATTGTCACACACAGTTATGTACTTATTAGTTGTTTTAATTATGAAGATGATGCCGAGAGAGTATGTAGATAATGTAGAATTATTTAATCTTTATAATTATATATAATATATGTAATTATAAAATGATGCATTTTATTTGATTCAATACCCGAACAGTATATTGAGTAAAAATAAAAGTTTTTCTCTTTGTTAGTTTTATATGGATCAGGGAATAACATGTCACTAACATATAACTAACATGAAATGTGCTTAATAGGTTTACATAGCAACATTTTTTATAAATAGAAATATGGCATTTTACTGGTAAAGCTTGCTTTTACTTTTGTTGTTTGGTACCTGAATTTTAAAAGACGAAACCTAGAGGGTGCTCTATCACTGTAAATTATAGCAGAAGTTAATTTTAATCTGATTTCTAGTCTAAGATTCTTAAATCCAAAAGTTTAATTAGTCTTTTATTTCATTGACTGGAAAATCTAAGTAGGAATACTTAGATACTAAGTAATTTATTCCCTTAAGAATATTAGCTAGTGTATAAAAATATTTTAAATTTTTTTGCATTTGTTTTAAAATAAGTCTCAACTTAAGAATGTGTTCTATATTTTCTGTCAGATGATTTGAACTTACTTCTCCCTTAACATTATTGTCAGAATGATGAAAGTTTCATTGTTCCCTCCCATTTTTTTCTTCCCCTTCTAAAGAATTTCTTTTGTTTCATTTAGTCAACTAAAGACATCAATTTTTTTCCTCAGTAATTTTCACACTTGTTCACAGCCTAATTAGAGCATATTGTAGGAATAAATGGTATTGAAGTGATACTCTTAAGAAGAATTTAGTCTTAAATTTTTTTTAAAATGGTGAATTTATTAGTCTCAATTTTTGGTTGATTAATTCCTTACCCTGAATAAGTATTCATTAAAATCCAGCATTTAATTATATCTCTGATGTTATTCCATGGTTACTTCATTTAGTTATAGTTTAGTAATATGGTTATTTTGATTTTTTTCTATGGTCTCATAATTAATTACCTAGTTAATTATGCTTACTTAATCTTTGAAATATTTGTTGTTTGAATTATCTGGGGAAACTGGGTTTTATTTTTTTTTTGTCTAAAAATTTATTCCATGAAATTAATATTTGTGTTCTTAAAAGTTATTTATTTTTGCTCAGGTTGAAAATTCATTCTGTGGTCACATATTTCCAGTTAATGTGGTAACATTTTCCTGTTAGAGTTATTTGTTTTCTTTGATGTTGTTATTGGTAGAAAATGCTGGCAATACTCAATTGAACATTACTAACATTTTTTGCCATTATTGTGAAACTTTTCTTTAATAATATGAAGATGAGATAGTATTCATGAAATATTCTAAGGAGCAGTATGTTTGAGCTTAAAAATTAGACATATCTAAGTAGGGTTTTTTTGTTTTTTGTTTTAAATTAAGGCACCACCTTCTATGGTCAATAATGAACAACGGCAGCATGCAGAACATATATTCTTATCATTTAGGAAATCAAAATCACCTTTTGCGGTTTGCAAGCATATCCTGGGTAAGTGTTAATTTTCCATTTTTGTTGCATTAGCTTACTAGTTTTAGGTTTCTTAAAAAAAGATTATTGCTATTTATATAGCTTAATTTTAAAAGATATTTGTGATACTTGAGTTTTTACATTAATTATACTAAAGTGAATTTTAAAAGGTATTCCTCAGAGCAAAAAGAAACTTATTTTCAAGTATTAATTTATCTGTTTCAAATATACTTTGAAGTCAAAGACCTATTTTTAAAATTAGAACATGGGCATTGTTTACTTTTTAAAAACATTCATATGTTCATCATTTCTGTTATTCAGTTCTTTTCAACTATATGACATCAACTCTCAAAGGAAAAGTAACAGGCAGCCCAATGTAGTGGACTTTGCAGTCAGAATAACATGGGTTCAAGGCCCTCTTTTGACATATGCTTCCTTAAAACCTGAGCCCCTTCCCACTCTAAGATCTCTTATATTAAATCATTTAAATTCTCTATGCCCCAGGAAATTCTTTTAAATAATCTAAATTATAAAATTGTTGCTTAAATCTATGAGTTAGGGTTGTTTCCTCATGTGTATTTAGCTTCCTGTTTGCATGGAATTACTGGCTCTGGTGGACAGGGAAAAACTCTCAAAGGAAAAGTTCTGTGTTGTATCCATACCACTTTTTAAATGTGACTCAAAAATAAATGATTGGATATCATGTGAGACAGAAATGAATTAATATTTTGAAATGATTACTTTTAAAATATCACCTTTTTTAAGACTTCCATGGAAGTTTCTACTCAAAATACTTTGATTATAACATATACATTAAAAATCTTATATATTGAATCTCAAAATTATAAAACTGCTTCTTTCATTGGCACTGTTTACTACTAAGGGCCACAGTAGAGTTTTTGTTTCTTTTTATTTATTTTTTACACAGACTTTGCTTTTGATAATTTAACCTCCTTTTATTTGACAGTCCAAAGTTTTATTTGAGGTCCATAACATTTGATTATTCAGTCTCATTAGGAAGTAAATTTTAGGATGAACTGCTTATTTTTATTCCCCTGTGCCCTTCCTAAGTTTGTATGTATTAAATAGAAAACTCATTTTTGTTGTTGCCTTATGCTATAAGTAAAGGTTATATTCTTGATACATTTATTTCTCTGTAAATAATTGTGTAGTCATTCAACTACCTTTTCTACTTTGAGATCTCAATTTCTTTTTAAAAGAAGAGAACACTTTTGCATAGTTTGTATTTTTAGGACCAAAAGTGTTAAGGATAGGTCAGTTAACTCAGTCATGACTAGACAGGCCAGTTTTTAGCAACTAAGATGAAATATTTATATTTTTTGAATGGGTAATTTTGTACACAGGGGTGGTTTAGAGCTGATATAACAAACTGGCTCTATCTAATATAGACAATAAAAAAAAAAAAAAACAAAACCCCAAAACCTTAAGGTAAACAAATTTAAAAGAATTCTTTCTTTGCCACCTCCTGACATGCATTAGGTTAGCATTGATAGATTTCAGAATATCATTGTGGTTAAAATGAATAAATCTAGCGTCCATCTACATGTGTTCTGAGAATTAGTTATTTTATTTGTCTTTTTTGCTGAATGTAAACAACTGGGCTTTCCTGTCGTTTAATTTAGCAGTTCAGGTGATTACTAGTTTATTCTAGATGTTAAATAGAAAAATTTCCAATGTATAAGTTTCACCTTTATGAAATAGTATTAACTTTGTTGCTATTTTAGTGTATTTAAGAATGTATTTTTGATGTGGGATAAATTTTTGAAGGAGTAGTAGTGCCAATTCCAACTATACTCCTGGAGTTTTGAATTTTGGAATGTTAAAGTTGCAGATATTACTATTGAGTGTGTGTATTACCAATAACATCATTAATATACTGCAGGTCTTTCTGTTACATTCATGTTTACATATAAACACCACAGACTGTCTTACTCATTTGCCACCAGCAAAGAAGGGTAATTCCTCTAAGAAGACTTCTCATTCAGGTGGCAGTCAATCAGCGAAGCCAGGATTTTCACATTCTTATTCAGGAAATTAATTTCATTTTGTGGGCATCACTTAGGGAATTTGTTCTAAAATTTTAAAGGAGGGGGGAAAAAAACACCTTGTCCCCTTCCATTTTGTGTAGCTTAAATTTTTTCTTTTCTCATTTCAGCTTTAAATTTTGCATATTTTCTATTTTTCTTTGTTTCTTTCTCTAGCTCTTATGTTTATGTTTATTTTCTTTCCTCTTTTTCTGTGTTTATTTATTTTGATAGGAAAAAAATCTTCAGATATAATCACTCACTTTCATGACACTTCAGTGCTTTTTGACTAAGCAGTGCTAAAGTGTTCTCAGAGAACCCCTTGACTTTTGTTCTTATTGTTAGGAAATATCCAGATGAGTAAAAAGATTTATTTTCTCTAGGTGTTAATTTTGTAGCAATTTTATATCCATATTTTAGGAAGCATCATTTCTCTTTTACCTTGAAGTAGTCAAAAAAAAAGAATAAATAAGAAGCAATTACAATGGTAACATCTTAGGTTTCAGAATTTTAGAAAAAAAATTTAACAATACTGTCAGCAATGAGAATTGGTACTTCGTTGGTAAAATTCTTTTAATGAATCATATCTCACCTTTTGTTTCTTTGCTTTTGGTTAGTTAAGTATATAGGTTGTCCCAAAAATCTTAGTGTGATTTAAAGCTATTAGAATTTGTGTGGGGGAGAAAGGGCATGAGGAATAAGGAACAATTTCTTTATTGGCTAATTTTTCGAGCCTCTTCTATTGAATTGAAAATTTCCTCCCTTAGAGAGAATGAATGATTTTCATTTAGTGTTCCACTCTTTATGTCTGTATATACTTCTAGGAAATTTAGAGAAAAACGTTTTGGTTTATGGGATTCTTTAAAAGAGATGATTTCATTTTGGTCATAAGTAAATGTAACCTTTAAAATGACTTGAAAATAGTTGCTTTTGCCAAGAAGTTCATGTTGCTAGGCAAATCTGAGCACTGCATGGTAAATGGATAAATTTTTTTTCCCCTTTTCTCTTTTTTGCAAGTAGCTAGCTCAGCATTCTCTGAGAACCCCAAACTTCAAAATATCCTTGTACTAGTTGCCAGAAGTATTGCTTGCATTGTAATAGCTACATTATTTATTCTTATTAATAGATTTCTAGAAAGGATCTCTTGAAGTTTATCTTAGATTAATACTTTGGAAAGTTGTCAAAGTAGGATTGGTTTTAGAAGGACCGGACCATCTGTTTAAAATTTTTGCTTTGGTTTTACTATATACATAATTCCTAGAAGTAATAATTATATGGGTCCAGGAGTTTGGAAATCTTAATATCATCTGATATAGTATGTTCAAGGAATATGAATGATCATGGTTGTGCTTTGTGACTTATGTTTGCCACCTTTAAACTAAATTAAATTAAATGGAAAAGTTTGTTGATTTATTGGACATTTAAAAATGTCAGTAGATAAGGCAATTTAGAGACTAAAGAGGGCATTTTATATTTCATGAAAATCCAAACATATTTATTTGGGTCCTACTCTCAAATAAAGTTAATTTTGAAAGAAGATCAGTATTAGCTAAGGAGAAAACAGATTTTCTTTATTCAATCCAATGGCAGAAATGAGCATTTCTTTGGTTATAGTGGCTATATTGTGGTAGAGGAAGTAAGTATAAGTTGTTTTACCATGAGTAATTGATAGTAAGAAGTTATTTGAGTTATGGTTGTGAGGAAGCTCTGTATTTCTCTTTAAATGTAATAGATGATATGTAGCTTTTAATTGCTTAGAGCCCACTGTGAATTGAGCCTTTATTTATTCTTTACCAAATCTGTACCAGAGTCCTATATTAATTTCTAAGAACTGTCTGTCTGTGTCTCTCTCTCTCTCTCTCTCTCTCTCTCTCTCTCTCTCTCTCTCTTTCTCTCTCTCTCTCTCTCTCTCTTTCCTTTGAGAGTATTAAGGGATTTATGAATTGTGATTTCCAACAGGATTAGAATTGACACTGAGGCCACATATAATAAATCAAACTTTTAAAAATAAGATCAGAATTATTATTTTTTTTTTATGTAGCTTTACAGTACCCATTATAGGAGACTTAAGAGTTAGATAGTTGTTCACTAATGATTAACCTTCTTCCCAGATTTCCATATCTAATCTCTGCCAAGACCATTTGTAAGATTTTAGTGACAAGAGTTTGAGTAGGGGAAAAACATTGATATTAACTTTTCAATGTCTGTGTGTATCTTCAAGATACTTTGGCACATTCTTTAAAGTACCAATTTTATGTTAGTTTGTTTTTAATTCTTTAGAGATACTAATGTTCAAATGTCTTGGCAAGATTTCTGGAATCTGGCTATATGGTTTATGTAGCAATTATATTTAGTCTCTCGAGTTTTTGTATATTTCTTGACTTTGGACTGTTTCTTCCTTTTTGAAATCACATTTAAAAACTATTTATCAGAAGTATTTGGTACCTGGGTCACAGAGAATCTGATGCCTGTTGATACTTAATTTTTTTCCTGTGATCCAATTCTTAGTTCAGAAACTGTAATTTGATAGATAAGGTTGAATTCCTTCAAAGTGTAGAATGGGGGTTTTTACTCAGTTTGATCAGCAGAGCAATCAGAAAACTTATAAGAACTTCTCACCTTGTGTAAAGAGTGAATCTTGTTTTCATTTTCTGGGAAAAATAACTTTAATTATATATTTTTTGAGTGTCCTGTTAGAGATGGGTCATCTTGCTGAAAGAAATCTATATCATTGTAAATATAGATCTTTTTAACAACATGGCTCATCATGGATGGGAACACTCAAAAGTTATTTATTTATTTTGTTTTGTTTTGTTTAATTATCTTCAAATGTAGTATACTTGTTATACCTGGTGAGAATATCTTAGGAAAATTTCTGATTGCTTTATTTTTTTATTTTTATTTTTTTTTAAAGCTGTGTTATTTTTTAGTTCTTCATGCTTTGGAAGTAACAGTTGAAGAGAGGTGAGGAAAGTTTGTGAAAATTGTGATCGTGATTAGCTGCCACCTGCCTGAGGTGTCTTCTGAGAGGAACTAACCTCTTTGTGGTGCTAGAGCAAGGTCACGGGAAAAAAAAAAACGAACAGGTAATCATTTTATTCCTTGTCTGAAAAGTTCTGTTTTCAAATCAAGAAATGCACATTGTGGAAGTTCATGACAAGTTCCTGAAGAAAATTTTTTATTTTCCTAACAGAAACTAGTAAAGTGGATTATGTCCTTTTTCAAGCTGCCACAGCAATAATGGAAGCAGTTGTTCGAGAATGGATTCTTTTAGAAAAAGGTAGCATCGAGTCACTGCGAACATTCCTTTTAACATATGTCTTACAAAGACCTAAGTAAGTACATAGAAGAAATGCCAATAAAGTGCCTTTTGCAATTTTATATGCCTTTGAAGAGTGTCTTTTTGTTTAAAATATTGATTATCGTATCCCATGTTAAAATTGTAAGATTCTTGATGGCAAGAATTTTTTTCCATTTTTTTGTGCCTGTAGCTCCAGGGTCTTGGGGTGTTGCTGATGTTTGTTGCATTGAAGACCTTGAGCAAGTCACTTAACTACTCTTTACTTGTTTCTTTATCTGTAAAATGTGGGTGATAATAGTATGTACCTCCTAAAATCCTGATGAATATTAAAGAATGTGATAGGTGGGATGTACTTTGTAAACTTTGCTATTATTATTGGGTATTAGCTGGTAGTTGGGTTTTAAAAAGTTTTTAAAATTTCATTTTGGAAAGATGGCTCTTAAAATGTTCAGATTTTTAAAAGCCCAAATGTTTAAAGGAAAGTAAACTAGGAACAGTTTTTTTTTTAATCCAACAAAATTACTAAATAGGCTTTCAAGAATAGCTAATAAATAAATGTCTTTTTTCAGATAGAAACATAAATGGATTAAAATCTTTAAAAGGGAAATTTGCCATGTAAATTGGTCAAAAGTTGTCATTTCCATTAAACAAGGTTTCTTTATGCTGACATTTCCTATACTTTTAAATCTCATAAATAACAGTTCTATGAAATATAAACAGGCAGGGATTCTATGAGAGAGAGAAAATATATTAAAAAATGCATTATAAAATTTTAGGAAATTTTAAAAGGTCTCATTTACTCTTTTTTACCCCAAATTTTCATATCCCTACATTGAACTTTCAGTCATTGTAGAATCCCCTGGACCTGGATTTAGGGGTTCCATCAGTATCGTAGGGCCATATTAATTATACTAATGTGAATCACAATATAGTGAGAAGAGACTTCAGAAGTCATGAAACCCAGCTTAACCCAGACCTGAATTAGAATCCACTCCATGGTATATCTTACAAATTGTTGCCTTGCTTTTGCTTTTAAATTCTCCAAGGAGAGTTATCTTATTCTACTTTTTGCACCTTTAATTTGTTTTGACAGCTTTCTGAACTTCAAGCTCAAATATACTTCTTTACAATTTTTATCCATAATTTCTTGTTTTGCCATCTGGATCCAAGAAGAGCAGGTCTGTTTTCCCTCTTCTTGAAGAGACCTGTCATGTCTTCTCACTAAAATCTTCTCCCCTCTAGGCTAACCATCTCCTGTTTTTTGTTTTTTGTTTTTGTTTTTTTTTTTTTTCTTCCTACTGTTCATATGGGAATAACTCAAGATCTGTCACATTGCTGTTTGCTCTCCTCTGGACTTTTTCCAGTTTATCAGTGCTCTTCCTAAAATATGGTATTTAAAACTAAATACTGTGTACTTCTGATATGTTTGAGGGTGGAAAGTTAATTAGAACTATAATTTCCTTATACCATTTCTGGGCACCATTCTTCTCTAAATGTAGTCTCTCATTATCTTTCATACATTTCTTTCTCTTTTTTTTTCCCTTGAAATTGAATTTCATTTTTTTTTTATTAGCAGTAATTTCTTTTTATCCTTTCCACTGTTCTCCAACCATTAAAAAATAAAATGAACAGTGTTACCCTTGTAGCAAATATACAGTCAAGTAAAACTAATTCCTTCACTGGACATGTCCAAACAAGTATGTCTCGATCTGCAGCTTGTATTTGTTGCCTCTTTTTTCAGGCGGTGAATATCATCTAGTTGGTTATGTCATTCATCAGAATTTTTAAGACATTTAAATACCATTTTGAAAATATTTTATGAATTGCTCTAATTCAGCTCATTTTGGTTGACATAAATTTAAACAAATCTTCCCAGCTTTCTCTGAAATCATCCCTTTCACCATTTCTTATACTGAATCAAAATAGTCTCTTTATGCCTTTTATTCATAGTGGAAGTTCCATTTTCTTCATGTACCATAATATATTCCATCATTCTCCATTTGATAGGCGCTCTTTTAGTTTCCAGTTTTTTGCCACTTGAAAAAATATTTTTCAATCAGTGAAAAATCATCATTGGTCTGGAAGACACATACTTGACCTTGCTAGTTTAAAACCCAGTGATACATGTACTGATAATGATTCATTATAATTCCTTTATTTCTGTTACAAATTACTCATAGAGCTTGCAGTCTTCAGTAGTGCTCATTTCCTCCTCCCCCCCAAACTGTTGTCTAGATGCCTCCCCTATCTCCTGCATCTGAATTTATTTTTAACTCAATTCTAAAACTATCTTTAAATTTCATGTTATTAAACTTAGAGTTTTAACCTGTTAAAATCTTTTTGGATCCCTGCCATCATCTAATGTATTAACTGTTTCTTCTAACTTTGTCATTTTCAAATTTAATAAATGTTTCATAGAAAAAAAAATTGGGTAAAAATCCAAGTCATCAGTGTTAAACTACAATATTAAAAACTTTCTTTCTGACATCAAATCCCTAATAACTAGTTTCCTCAGCGTGTTCTAAATTCTTTTAATTGCCCTAATTGTACTTCTAATTGTAGCTAATCTTTCTCTGTCAAATAAAGTATGATGTATCATGCATTTTTAAAATTATAGTATTTTCTGGGGCAGCTAGGTGGCGCAGTGGATAAAGCACCAGCCCTGAAGTCAGGAAGACCTGAGTTCAAATTTGGTCTCAGACACTTAACATTCCCTAGCTGTGTGACCCTGGGCAAGTCACTTAACCCTAATTGCCTCAGCAAAAAGCAAAATATATATATATATATGTATATATATATATAGTATTTTCTGATCTATCATTCTAATAACCCCTAGAGAAAATAAGGTTAATGTAGTACATTTTAGTTTCCTTGTCTTATTAATGTCTCACTTCTTTCTTACAGTGCAGTAATTTTTTTAGTGAGATATCCCCGCCAGTCATTGAATCCATATATTAAAATAAACTTTTTAAACACCAATTTTCAAAATAATCATATTTAGTATTATAGTTAACTTTGGTAAATGTTATATGATCTGTTCTTGATAAATCCATTCTGACTTGTGAGCACCAGTTTCTTTTTAGTCCTTCACTAGCCATCTCTAATATGTTTTTGAATTTTGCTCAGCATCATGATCTCTGGCCTGTAGTTTTTATGTGTCAGTCTTTCTTGAAAGGATATTTGCCTTTTTCCCATCCTAAAATACTTTTCTTATTTTCCATGACTTTTCAGAGAGCATTACACCAGTGACTCAGCAATCATCCCTTTCAGTTCTTTTAGTACCCTATTTCAACTGGTCCTGGTGATGGTGATTTGCACATACTCCTTCAGAGCTACTTGGTGCTCTATTACTATTTACCTCATCTTGGGTTTCAATTTCTGGTTAGCTTTTTTGTTTGATTCTTTCCAGTTCAAAGATCATTCTTCTCAGCAGCAGAAATAGACAACAAAATAAAAATTGGACAGCTCTGTCTTCTCTTTGTCATCAAGTACATCGTCCCATCTGTCTAGAGCAGTGGTCTTAGCTTTTTTTTTAAAAACTTTGTCTTTTTCTTGTTAGAGTTAGCCTTCCCTGTAAAACATTGTGTTATCTTTAACTTTCCCTTTAGCTTTAACCAGCTGAGCTAATTATAGCCATATATTTGTTATATTTCATATGTTTATTGTGATATGTGATTTTTGTTGGTACCTCCTTCACAAAGAACCTTCCCTTTGCCCTCCAACAATGGACCACCAACACTGCACGCACAATTACCAATTACTCATTATTTAGTAAAGGGTCTCTCAGAGAGTTATTGTTCTGTGGCCAAAAAATTAACCATTCTTCTGTCAATTTAGTGGTGAACTTTTATGAGCTAATATAACATTCCTAGATGATAGATGTACAATCTTATAATGAGGCCTATCATGGAACATTTGCCAAGACCTGTCAGAGAGTTTGTGCTTTGCTACCATGCCTTTAATAAGGACTTGGGACTTAATTTCATACCTTGATGAGGCATTAGAATAAGTTACAGTGGAAGGATTCAGTATATTTTATTATTTTAATTCTAAGCTGTATTTAAAAAATGGTGGTAATGAGTCATAGATCTTTTAAGACCAATATGTAACATATCTTAAGACTGATTTAAGAGGATTGTGGGGAAATATGGAAGGCTTTCCTTGTTTCGGCTCCATGAAACAAAGATGAGTGACTGCTAGCTTATGTTTTGTTATTGTTGTTCTCATCTACTTAATCTTTTAGGATGCTGCCTCATCTTTCTAGGATTTCCATTTAGCCATGTTCCCAAATATTTTGATTATTTTTAAAATAACTGGTAAAGAGGAATCTAGGCAAGTTTTTCAGCTTGTGATTAAACGTAGTTTCTACAGTTGTTAAAGAATTGTTGCTTAGGAGGCAGCTAGATGGCACAGTGGATAGATCACCAGCCCTGAAGTCAGGAAGACCTGAGTTCAAATGTGGTTTCAGACACTTAACACTTCCTATCTGTGTGACTGTCGGGATGTCACTTAACTCCAGTTGCCTCAGCCAAAAAAAAAAGAATTGTTGCTTAGTTTGAAAAAAAATAGAATATAAGATTTATGATTTGTTGAATTTTACCAAAACTTGATTAACTTTTTATTATTCTAAGCAAAATGCTTTTTTTGACTCATTAATTGGTAATACATTCAGAAACATTATTTTTGGAAACAAAATCGGAAAATTCTTTTGCTATAATGTATTAATAAAAATTTAAAGACATCTAAAATTATCCAGAAAAGCTGTCTAGAATTGCATTATTGTGTAATTCTTTTCCCGTCCTTTCCCTCCCCTCTCCCCCAGTCTTAAAGTCAGTCTATGGTTCTCTAGATCCTTAAAGGAAATTAATATGAATGAATGAGGCCACTCTTCTGTTCGTTTAAAAACTCAAACTTTTTTTTTATATTATTAAAAGCTTTTTATTTACAAAACATATGTGATTTCTCTACATTGACCTTTGCAAAACTTTTTTTTCCAAGCTTTTCCCCTCCTTCCCCCTACCCCCCACCCCTAGATGACAGGTAATCTAATACATGCTAAATATGTTAAATTGTATCCAATAACAAATCCAATATATGTATACATATCTATACAGTTATCTTACTGCACAAGAAACATCAGATCTAGAAAGAGAAAAAGAAAACAACCTAAGAAGGAAAACAAAATGCATGGAAATATTCACAGAAAGCATTAAAATGCTGTGTTGTGGTTCACACTCAGTTCCCTCAGGCCTCTCTCTGGATGTATATGACTATCTTCATCGCTGAACAATAGGAACTGGTTTGAATCACATCATTGTTGAAGAGAACCATGTCCATCAGAATTGATCATCGTATAGTCTTGTTGCTGTGCATAATGTTCTCCTGGTTCTGCTGATGTCACTCAGCCTCAGTTCATGCAAGTCTCTCCAGGCATCTCTGAAATCATCCTGCTGGTCGTTTCTTACAGAACAATAATATTCCATGACATTATACCATAATTTATTCAGCCATTCTCCAATTGATGGGCATCCTTTCAATTTCCAGTTTCTTGCCACTACAAAAAGGGCTGCCACAAACATTCTTGCACATGTGGGTCCCTTTCCCTCCTCTAAGATCTCTTTGGGATATAGGCCCAGTAGAAACACTGCTAGGTCAAATGGTATGCACAGTTTGATAACTCTGAGCATAGTTCCAGATTGCTCTCCAGAATGATTGGATCCGTTCACACTTCCACCAACAATGTATCAGTGACCCAGTTTTCCCACATCCCCTCCAACATTTGTCATTATCTTTTCCTGTCATCTTAGCCAATCTTACAGGTATGTAGTGGTATCTCAGAGTTGTCTTAATTTACATTTCTCTGGTCAATAGTGACTTGGAGCACCTTTTCATATGACTAGAAATAGTTTCAATTTCTTCATATGAAAATTGTCTGTTCACATCTTTTGACTATTTATCAGTTGGAGAATGGCTTGAATTCTTATATATTTGAGTCAATTCTTTATATATTTTAGAAATGAGGCCTTTATCAGAACCTTTGAATGTAAAAATATTTTCCCAGTTTATTGCTACCCTTCTAATCTTGTCTGCATTCATTTTGTTTGTACAAAAACTTTTTAACTTGATATAATCAAACTTATCTATTTTGTGAGTAATGATGATTTCTAGTTCTTCTTTGGTCACAAATTCCTTTCCCCTCCATAGGTCTGAGAGGTAGACCATCCTACATTGTTCTAATTTGTAAAAACTCAAACTTTTAAAAGATGATTTTTATTCCAGAAGTTGTTTATCTGGATAAACTTTGGAATAATTAAGTTATTGACTGTTATATACAATTACATATTATTATACAATTCATTTATATTTTCTAGTAATCATTGCATTTAAAACCATCTTCCCCATAAAGAATATCAGTCAGTGGGGCAGCTAGGTGACACAGTGGATGGAGCACCAGCCCTGAAGTCAGGAGGACCTGAGTTTGAATTTGATCTCTGATGCTTAACACTAACTAGATGTGCGACCTTGGACAAATCACTTAAACTCAATTGCCTCAGCCAAAAATATATATATATATATATATCAGTCAGCTGATATTCTGGGCTTTTATTTCGTGGTTATAGTTTAAGGGAAAACTTTCTGGGACAGAGAAAAGAGAAAATGTACTCTTTGGGACCAATAAGAGAAAGGAACGTAGATCCTGATTCTCTGTTTGCGTTTTATTGTTAAGAAACGATTACTTTTGTGCCCTTGAACTAGAATGGCATCTTGAGTATCCCAGTGTGGAATGCAATATGGTCTAATACCTTGTCAGTTCTTTTGCTTGGACTGAAGAACCTGAGTACTTGAGGACATGGCTGTCTTCTTATGATCTGGAATTTTGTTTTGTTTTTAAATAAAAATTTAAAAAGTAAAGATAAAAATTATTATTAATTTGAGATGTACTTGTATATATTAATTTGTAGAATAATCAACTTGTTTTAAATGTTTTATTTCCATGTCTTATAGGTGTAAAAATATGTAACTTAGATGTGAAGTTATAAAAATCATTGTAATAGAATTTGTATTTTTATTTCTATGTTCTGCTTTGAACTGTCTAGCTAAATTGTAGCATGAAATGTAAATTTGCCATTGTTCATTGAAGAGAAATGGGTTTAAATTCATAACACTGGTTAGGGCTAGGCTCCTGTCCAGAAATTTGCCAGGAAGTTTAAAAGGCATTTAGTTCATTTTCCCCATTTAAAACAATTTATGGCATTTAGATGTTTCTTTGCTTATTTCTGCAATAACAACACTATCAACTTCTATTTATAAATGACCCCTTCTAATTCTATAAGCAATATTTTAAATAACTACATGTTTATTAAAAATTGTGGTATTGTTCTTTTATAGCGGATTTAAGTAATGATTTAACAATTTTTATATTACAGCCTTCAGAAGTATGTTCGGGAGCAGATTCTGTTAGCAGTAGCAGTAATAGTAAAACGAGGATCATTAGATAAATCAATTGACTGCAAAAGCATTTTCCATGAAGTCAGCCAGTTGATAAGCAGTGGCAATCCCACGGTGGTAAGTATGTTAAATATATAAGAAATATAGCTTAAATGCATTCATTTTGAATTATTATTTAGTCACACGTTAATACTTTAAAGTTCATTGTGTGTGAATTTTTTCTATATTTTGTGCAATTATTGCTGTGTTATTTTTACTTTTAAGGCATTTGTTCATGTTAAAGTTTCTAGTCACCTTTTTGTTGGACGTAAAAATATTTCTTTGCCCTTTATTACTTTCTATTTTTTCAAGTATTTGCTCCCTTTTTTTGCTTCTCTCTGGATTTTTTTTAATCCTTGTTATTGTCTTTTAAAAAAAATTATTTTATTTGAAAAAAAAACAGTAAGAAAAACATAAAAGAAATGCAAAACACAAGAGAACATTGTCATGTGCCCAGCAGAACATCAGGGAGGATTCAAAATATATAACAACAAATTACCAGATCAAGAAAGTGTATAATATCAGTAGAAGAAATTATGTTGATGAATTTCCATTTTTTTCTTTACTTCCCTATAAATTGTTCTATGGTTCTCTATGTACCTTAATTACTTTATCCTTTTTTTTCTCCCTTTCATCCCCGCCAACACCCCCAAGCAAGCTGCAGTTAAGAAGAGATACATTTATAAATGCATCTGTAGATATATACATATATACATGCATATATACATGCATACATACACAGACTCATACATATCCCCCTCCCTCACATACATGCATGTCTTTCCTATCTCTGCTGACTAATTAAATTCTGCTCCATAACTTTTCTTGCTATTACTTAACCCCTTCCCCCTCCAAAAGACCCCTCCCTTGTCTTCTTCCCTCACCCTTGTTTTCCATCTACCTGTTCCCCCCGAGCCCCTTATTTCTTTTAAAGATTTTGGAGGATGCTGTATCCTTCATGATAAAAGTGTTGCTATTAAACCCATTCCCAGTATGAGTATTGGAATTATGAACCTTTCTCCCCCTTCTAATGCCTTTCTGTTCATTCTTCCTCTGCACTTCATTTATATAACACGATTTACTATTTTTACCATAACTTTGCCAGTCTTTCTTTTGAACTGCCCTATTGTTGATGTGAATCTTAAATCTATAATATACATTCCCCATGCTAAAAAAAATAAATAATTTATCTATGTTTAAACAGTTTGTCCATGTTGAGTTCCTTAAACTTGATCTTTGGTATTGGCTTTTATATGTTAAATTTTCTGGTAAGTTCAGGTTTGGTTGATAGCCCTGAAAATCTTCAAGTATATTGAAGATCCATTTTTTCTCATTCAAAATTACAGAAAATTTTGCTGGATATGAGATTTTTGGCTGCAGGCATAATTCTTGTGATTGCCAATAGATATGATTCCAGGACCTACATTTTTTTATTATAGCTGCTGCTAAGTCGTATACAATTCTAGTTTAGCTCTAGCATATTTGAATTGTTTTTTCTTGTTTGTTGCAAAATTTTCTCTTTAATCTGCAGATTTTGAAATTTGTCACTAATATTCTTGTGTGTTTTCCACAAAAGATCTCTTTGAGAGGTGGTGATTACGGGATTTTTTCCAGTTTCTACTTTCCCCTCATGTATTATTACTCCAGGACAATTTTCTTGGATTATTTCTTTTATTGTTGTGTCCAAGTTCTCTTTAGTCACAGTTTTCTGGTAGTCCAGTTATTTTTTTCTCTTCTTAATCTGTTCACCAGATCCATCATTTTTTTAAATAAGATGTTACAAACTCTTTTCTACTTTCTCATTTATAATCTGTTTTGTTGTTTCTTGGTCTCTCATAGCTTCACTGCTTTCCCCTTACCCACTTCTAATTTTCAAAGAATTATTTTCATCTTTGAAACTCTGTACCTTTTTTTCTAGTTGGCTAACTTTTCATAATCATCTTGTTTTCTTGGATGATTTTAAAATTTTTTTATTTTTTCCTCAGTACCTCTTCTTTGATTTTTAAATTCTTTTTTGAGTTCTATAAATTCTCTCTGGGCAGGGAGCCATTTCATATTATTCTTTGGGGTAGAAGTTTTTTGTTTTTTTTTTTTAAACAAAAGTTTCCTTTTCTGAAGATTAACCCGGGTCTTCCCTGTTTCCATCATATGTGTCAATGGTGAAGTACTTTCTTCTTTGCTGATTTATTTTATTTTATTTTTTTAATGTACCTCTAATCATGGGGTAGGGAGATGGAGCCTCAAGCTTCCCATCAGGTCTCCCATCTGACCAGGAACCCCAAACCAAGAGCTCCATTCCCCAGCAAGTACCTGCAGCCAGCAGCATCCCTACTCTCTGCTTCTACACTCATGTGGTGCTGGTTTCTTCATGCTAGACTGAGGGATCCCCACTTGCTTTTATGGAGATAGCCCAGAGGTATTTGTACTTCAGACAGGTTAATCCCCAGCTGGAGATATTTCTTCAGGTCTTCTTGTGTTGTATAAGAAGGCCTCCGTTCTACTGTAAATCTTGATTTTTCACCAGTCTGTGTTCACTCTGAGGTACACATTTATTCTATTTGTGGGGGAAATTGGAAGAGCTTTAAATTTACTAGCCTAATCTCTCATCTTCCCAAAAATCTTCCCCCTTTTCTCTGTATCTTTAAGATTTTTTTTAAAAAGACATTGGTTCTTGTACTTATGTGGCTGTATTTCACATATGTTAAAATGTGATGTTACTATATGTATGTGTGCACATAATACACATATGCAAAATTTTAAAAGATTTGTTTTATTTTTGGTACTGTAAAACATCCTAACACATGCATGTAACTTATTCCTTCTCATATCTCAGAGCACACATTCCATTAAAATAGGTAAAACCATCTAAAAGAATGATTGTGATGAATAATGTTTGTCATGATCTAGTTTTTGAAGTTAACCATTTAACCAAAAGCAAAGGAGGATGTGTACTTTAACAATTACTAACACTGCCCATTGTTATTAATTTGAATTTTGCTACTATTTAATATTGTCATCATTTACATTGTTCTAATCATTTAAATTTGAAGAAGGAAATGGCAGACCATTTCAATGTTGTCTAAAGAGATAAAAGAGGGAAATGAACTATATATGCAAAAATATAGCCACTCATAGTAAAAACTAGAAACAAAGGCAGTCTGCCCATTTAACTGGGAAATGATTAAAGAAATTAAAATGTGGTTTAGAAATGTATTAGAATATTATTCTAAAAGAAATGATGAAATTGGCAGTTTCAAAGGAATCAAGCAAAATATCTTTGTCTTGATGGGATGACAATATTGTAGGGAAAAACAACCTTGAATAACTTGATAACCCTGATCTCTATAATGACACACCATGAACCCAGATAAATGAAGATGAAGCATACCCTTCATCCATCCCTGCCTGAGAGGGAATGACCTTAACGTTGAAGAGAGAAGTAGACATGTTTGGACGTGGCCAATGTGAAAATTTTATTTGCTATTCATAATTGTTATGAGGGTTTTCTTTCTTTGTTTTCTTTTCTTTTTTTTTTCAAACAGTTCAATTGGGGAGCAGAGGAAGTGGGGGGAAAATAAATGTTGAAATAAACATATTTTTTAAACTAAGTAAAAAGAGAAAATGTGTGCTCCTAATTTAGGATCTTATTAAAAAGTTAAATTTATGTTATTTTGTGAAAACACAATGTATGCACTGAGTATCATGATAATGAAATTTCAGAAAACATGCAGTTATTAAAGAAATACCTTATTAAAGTTCAGAAAAATTTATGAAGCAAATAGTGATTTATTCATGAGCATAATATAGGATACCTTTTTTGTAAAGGATCTAAGTGATCATGTTAGATGCAATTTCCAATATACTATATAGAATTTTATGAAAAAGGATTTTGTATATATGCCTGTGATATATCCCTTTTGCTTTTGACTAAATTCTCTAAAGGCAAACTGGCTTCTTTTGCTCAACTTTATCTCTCATGCAGGTGGATTTGAGGGTCTGTTGAAAGGCTCTTTTTGTATTTTGAATCTCTACTTTTGCAAGTTGGAGGAAGGGAAAGAGAACTGGTATAACTCCAGTATGGTAGGAAGAGAAGATGAGGTGGGGTTTTTTTGTTTTTTTTTTTTTTTGGCTGAGGCAATTGGGGTTAAGTCACATGCCCAGGATCACACAGCCAGGAAGTGTTAAGTGTCGGAGACCAGATTTGAATTCAAGTGAAAGTTAGGTTTTTAACCTTAATATTAGAGAAAAACCTTAGTCACTTCTGACTTCCTTAGTAATTTTAAAGTAGTGTGATCAGAAATCAGACTGAAGGAGAGATTAATGTGGAGCCTGCTTCATTTTATTGTTCACATAGTTTTCTTCTCACTGTTATTTATTTGGCTACTTACTGAACTGTATGGACTGACTGCATTTTGTTTGATCTTATGAGGCAGGAATCTAAAATGGTGACTCTTTAAACTTTCATTTTAGTCTTTGAATTTACTTAAATATAGTAGACACACTGGCAGGAGCTGGATGCATTACCTTTGCTTTCTGGTAGCCCCAGCATGTACTGCTTAGTACTACTTAGAACTTTGAAGTTGCCAATGATCGGATGTATTGATATCAAATTATGCAATTGTCCATGACAGCTTAGTTACCTAAACTTTGATTATTTTGCATGAAACAAAAGATTTCTCCCTTAAAATATGAAATACTTGTGTGGCTATGGCTTGATCTTTATCTGAAAGGAAAAATCAACTGCATCTCTAAGTCTTTCATGTTAAAATTTTTATTTTTATTTATTTTTTTACATGTTAAAATTTTTAGATAAAAATGAGACATAGAACTCTAGGAAAGGAGGGAGCATTAGAAATCAATTAGTTCATATTTTCATTTTACAGGTGAGGAAATAGAGTTCAAGGGTTTAATTGAGTCCCTGAGGTGACCTAATGATTAGGAATCCTTTCCCCAATATATACTGTTGACTCTTTCATTAATCTTAACAAATGTATTAGTTTTTTTTTCTTCTTAAAACATTAGTAAATATTCAGCATTTTATTTATTTGTTTTCATTTTATTAATCCTTTAAGTTAACCTTCATTTTGCTTAATTTTTTAAAGACTAAAGTAGAATGAAAACTGTTTATTCACAGGGACTATTAGTGTTAAACCTCAATTAATCTGATATGTGATTCTTATTAGCAAAATCAGAAGGGACAAAGGAAGAAAACCAAAGCCTTAGTGAATGTATTCTGCCCAAAGTAATTAGGGGCCTGTGTAACATTATGTATGGCCTTGAAATCCAAAATCAAAGTACTGTTTCTTCAGAATTTTGCTTGAGTAATTATATTTTATTTTTTTCATTTGTAAAATAAAGTCTAGTTCTGTTGAGAATCTTGGTAAACAAAAGTTTTTAAAAGAAATTAATCAGAATGACAATACTACCTAAACTAATCTATTTATTTAGTACTATACCAATCAAACTCCCAAGAAATTATTTTACTGACCTAGAAAAAAATAACAAAATTCATCTGGAAAAACAAAGTCAAGGTTTTTTTTTTTAATTTAATTAAAGCTTTTTATTTGCATAACATACGTATGGGTAGTTCCTGAGCATTGATCTTTACAAAGCTTTCCGTTACAAAATTTACCCCAAGTCCCCACCTCTCCCCTAGATGGCAGGAAATCCACTACATGTTAATTATGTTAAATTACTTGGCAGTTCAAATATATGTATACATATTTCCACACTTATTGTTGTTCAAGAAAAATCATATCTACAAAAGATATATCAGATAAAGGAAACACACTGCAAGCAAACATCAATCAAGAGCATGAAAATGTTATGTTGTGGTCCACATTTCACATCCCTCTCTCTGGGTGTATATGGCTTTCTTCACTGAACAATTGGAAGTAGTTTGAAACATTTCATTGTTGAAGAGAGCCATGTCCATCAGAATTGATCATCATATAGTATTGTTGTTGCAGTGTATAATGATCTCCAGGTTCTGCTCATTTCACTCAGCATCAGTTCATGCAAGTCTCTCCAGGCCTCTCTGAAATCATCCTGCTGGTCGTTTCTCACAGAACAATAATATTCCATAACATTCATATACCATAATTTATTCAGCCATTCTCCAATTGATGGGCATCAATTCAGTTTCCAGTTTCTAGCCACTACAAAAAGGGCTGCCACATTCTTGCACATGTGGGTTCCTTTCCCTTCTTTAAGATCTCTTTGGGATAAAGGCCCAAAAGAAATACTGCTGGGTCAAAGGGTATGCACAGTTTGATAGCTTTTTGAGCATAGCTCCAAATTGCTCTCCAGAATGGCTGGATCCGTTCACAGCTCCACCAACAATGCATCAGTGTCCCAGCCTTCCCACATTCCCTCCAACATTCATCATTATCTTTTCCTGTCATTTTAGCCAATCTGACAGGTGTGTAGTGGTACCTCAGGGTTGTCTTAATTTGCATTTCTCTGATCAATAGTGATTTGGAGCCACCTTTTCATATGACTACAAATAGTTTTAATTTCATGCTCTGAAAATTGTTCATATCCCTTGACCATTTATCGATTGGAGAATGGCTTGAATTCTTATAAACATGAGACAATTCTCTATATATTTTAGATATGAGACCTTTATCAGAACCCTTAAATGTAAAGATGATTTCCCAATTTATTGCTTCCCTCCTAACCTTTACCACATTGGTTTTGTTTGTCCAAAAACTTTTTAACTTAATATAGTCAAAATTATCTATCTGGTGTTCAATTGAGCGTTCCAGTTCTTCTTTGGACATAAATTTATTCACTCTCCATAGGTCTGAGAGGTACACTATATTACGTTCCTCTAATTTACTTATAATATCACTCTTTATATCCAGATCATGAACCGATTTAGATCTTATCTTGGTATGTGGTGTTAGATGTGGGTCAAGCCCTAATTTCTTCTACATTAGTTTCCAATTTTCCCAACAGTTTTTGTCAAATAGTGAGTACTTATCCCAGAAACTGGGGTTTATCCCAGAAGCTGGGGTTTTTGGAAAAACTCACTATTTGGCAAAAACTGCTGGGAAAATTGGAAACTAGTATGGAAGAAACTAGGCATTGACCCATACCTAATACTGTATACCAAAATAAGGTCAAAATGGATTCATGATGTAGACATAAAGAATGATATTATAAACAAATTAGAACAATGTAGGATGGTTTACCTCTCAGACCTGTGGAGGAGCAAGGAATTTGTGACGAAAGAAGAACTACAGGTCATCATTACTCACAAAATAGATAATTTTGACTATATCAAGTTAAAAAGTTTTTGTACAAACAAAATGAACAGACAAGATTAGAAGGGAAGCAATAAACTGGGAATACATTTTTGCATTCAAAGATTCTGATAAAAGCCTCATTTCTAAAATATATAGAGAATTGACTCAAATATATAAGAATTCAAGTCATTCTCCAATTGATAAATGGTCAAAAGATATGAACAGACAATTTTCAGATGAAGAAATTGAAACTATTTCTAGTCACATGAAATCCAAATCACTACTGATCAGAGAAATGCAAATTAAGACAACTCTGAGATACCACTACACACCTGTCAGATTGGCTAAGATGACAGGAAAAGATAATGACAAATTTTGGAGGGGATGTGGGAAAACTGGGACACTGATACATTGTTGGTGGAACTATGCTCAAAGAATTATCAAACTGTACATACCATTTGACCCAGCAATGTTTCTACTGGGCCTATATCCCAGAGAGATCTTAAAGGAGGGAAAGGGACCCACATGTGCAAGAATGTTTGTGGCAGCCCTTTTTCTAGTGGCTAGAAACTGGAAACTGAAAGGATGCCCATCAATTGGAGAATGTTTGAATAAATAATGGTATATGAATATTATGGCATATTATTGTTCAATAACAAACAACCAGCAGGATGATTTCAGAGAGGCCTGGAGAGACTTGTATGAACTGATGCTGAGTGAAATGAGCAGAACCAGGAGATCATTATACATGGCAACAAGACTATATGATGATCAAATTCTGATGGACATGGTCCTCTTTAACAGTGATGTGATTCAAACCAGTTCCTATTGTTCAGTGATGAAGATAGTCATATACATCCAGAGAGAGGCCTGAGGGAACTGAGTGTGGGCCACAACACAACATTTTTAATGCTTTCTGTGAATATTTTCATGCATTTTGTTTTCCTTCTTAGGGTTTTTTGTTTTTCTTTTTCTAGATCTGATTTTTCTTGTGCAGTAAGATTACTATATAGATATGTATACACATATTGGATTTGCCATATAATTCAACATATTTAGCATGTATTAAATTACCTGTCATCTAGGGATGGGATTGGGGGGAAGGAGGGGAAAAGCTTGGAACAAAAAAAAAAGTTTTGCAAAGGTTGATGTAGAAAAATCACTCATATGTTCTGTAAATAAAAAGCCTTTAATTAACAAAAAAGAAGAAAGAAATTAATCAGGATACATTGTTGGTGGAACTGTGAATGGATCCAACCATTCTGGAGAGCAATTTGGAACTATGCTCAGAAAGTTAGTAAACTGTGCATCCCCTTTGACCCAGCAGTGTTTCTACTGGGCCTATATCCCAAAGAGATCTTAAAAGAAGGAAAGGGACCCACATGTGCAAAAATGTTTGTGGCAACCCTTTTTTTAGTGGATAGAAACTGGAAACAATGGATGCCCATCAATTGGAGAGTGGCTGAATAAATTATAGTATATCAATGTCATGGAATATTGTTCTATAAGAAATGACCAGCAGGATGATTTCAGAGAGGTCTGGAGAGACTTTCATGAACTGATGCTGAGTGAAATGAGCAGAACCAGGACATCATTATACACGGCAACAGTACAACTATATGATGATCAATTCTGAAGGATATGGCTCTCTTCAACAATGAAATGTTTGAAACCAGTTCCAATTGTTCAGTGATGAAGAAAGCCATATATATACACCCAGAGAGAGGGATATGAATGTGGACCACAACATAACATTTTCATGCTTCCTATTGATGTTTGCTTGCATTAATTATATTTCTCTTCTGAGATTTTTTTTTCTTGTAGATCTGATTTTTCTTGCACAGCAAGATAAGTATAAAAATATGTATACACATACTCAATTTGTCAAGTATTTTAACATAATTAACATGTAGTAGACTTCTGCCATCTAGGGGAGGGATGGGACCTGGGGCGGGGGAGGATTTGTAACAGAAAGCTTTGCAAAGATCAATGTTGAAAAATTATCCATACATATGTTTTGCAAACAAAAAGCTTTAATAAAAGTAAATAAATAAATAAAAAGAAATTAATCAGGAGCTGCAGATCTTAGATTCTAGTGACCTTTCTATTTATTTATCTCCCCAGATGGTCTAACTGGCATGAATGAAAAATGCTTATCTCCAACAGCTAGTTACTATCAAAGATATAGTAGCTAAATTGTTCAAGAGTTCTCGTCTTCCTTACCAATGAGCAAATGTTTAAAAAGTGTTTGTTTTTTGTTGTTGTTTTTTTAATTCCCTTGGAGAAGTTATTGTATGGCCAAAAAAAAAAAAATAGTCCTAATGGTAACCTGATGTTGGGTTGTTTTTGTTTGTTTATTTTTTAATTTTTGAATCCACTAAAGTAGCTGATGTCCTAAGAACTATGGGAACATATTCACATGTATTTAGCTAGAAACTTTTGGCCTGATATAGTTGAAAACAGTGGCAGAGAAATAATTGGAAAACTTTCATCCTGATGGCTATATCTATTCGTAGATCCCTTGCAGATCCATAGACTCAATTTTAAGAACTTCTTTATTTTTTCTTCAGATTGGTTTTATCCATCACTCTTTCTCCCTGCTTTTATATGAGGTGATCTCGCTCAAAATTTTTGTCCTCCTTTCTATAAGATTTTATTAACAAGTTGAAATTCTAAATCATTGTTACCTTTGACTGCCATATCTCTTCTTGACAAACAAGTCAAGTTTTTGTTGATTAATATGCTTTTTTAATTGTCTTTTTGGTGTCTTTGTTTGGGCAATTATATCTGTGAAGTTGTATACAATTATTATAATAGATGCCATGGCCTTATTTTTAGTTATACATAATTTATTTTTGAATGGTTTAGGTTTGAGTTGCTTCAATTTCATTCTCTTTTTCTCATTCTTTTAGTTTTATATTACTTTTGATCTTATATACTATACTTATATATATGTCTCTGGACTGACTCACTGACTGACTGACTGAACCCAGACAGCTGATTCAGGAATGAATCATATATAAATATAAATGGTAGTTATTATTATCTTGATCACTTTTTTGGATATACTCCAGCTTGTCAGTATCTTTCATAAAATGTTATGCCCTGATCTAAATGCAGTATGGTCCAAGGGCATAAGACCTTTCCTGGTCCCCCCAGGTACTAGCGCTTTTTCCTCTAAAAAATTATTTTGTGTTTATTTTTCTATTTGGTGTATATATATATATATATATATATATATATATATATATATATATATGTACAAGTTGTCTCACCTGAAAAAAATATAAATCAGTTGAAAGCAATTACTGCTACATTTTTATTTTTGTATTCTCAGTGTGCACCAGACAGCTTGGTATCATGTAGTAAATTCTTATTGACTGATTAAAAGACATAAGACCTAGAGGCAGCTAGGTGGTGCAGTGGATAGAGCACCAGTCCTGAAGTCAGGAAGACCTGAGTTTAAATTTAGTCTCAGACACTTAACACTTCCTAGCTGTGTGACCCTGGGCAAGTCTCTTAACCCCAGTTGCCTCAGCAAAAAAAAAAGAAAAAAGAAAAAAAGAAAAAGACCTAAGATCCTTTTATAGTATTGCTGCTGTCTTCATCAACTTAAAGTTGTCAATATATTTTATTATACAATGCAGATAGAGAAAGATTGTATGCATACCATTGAAAATCTGTATAACATTTCTTCGGTTGTTTTAGTTGGGGGGTTGGGGAGTGTTTGTTTTTGACTGACATAACACAGTGTTGAATCGTTGAGCCTTTGGTCCCATAAAAATCCCCTAGTGTCTCTTCATATTTTCCAGTTCTCATGTAGTATTATGTGGTTGATTGTTGATTATTTCTAACTCAAGTGTAAAACTTTATGTTAAGACTTAGGAAATTTGATCTCATGTGATCTTCAGGTTCATCGTTCTAGCTATTAGCCTCTTGACCTTAATTCTGTTGCTTTGTTTAATACCTCCTCCCATTTTCATATCATTGACTTTATTTTATAAAATTGTGTCATCTGTGTGCTCATCTAATTCATTGATAGAGAAATTAAATTTATTTCCTTTTCATTTGCATTTGTATCTTCTGCCTAGAATTTACTTAAGGGCAATACCAGTTGCTGATTCCATCCTTAAATGCTTTTGACACCTTGCCACCTTGACTATGGGAGGCCCAGCCACCTGACTATGGTCTCCCAGTTTGTCCTTTGCATTTTCATTTTCAGCAGACTTGGTTCAGCAGACAGTTAGCTTTTTTTTTTAAATCACCCTTGGTGCATCGCCATACACAGAACATATATTTAAATTTAGACATGAATGCTGAAACTTTTTTTTTTAATTAAAGCTTTTTATTTATATAACATATGTATGGGTAGTTCCTCAAGCTTTTTATTTGTATAACATATGTATGAGTAGTTCCTCAGCATTGATCTTTACAAAGCTTTCTGTTACAAATTTTACCCCCAGTCCCCTCCCCTCCCCTAGATGGCAGGAAGTCCACTACATGTTAATAATATAATAATAGTTGACAAGTTGTGCAAGAAAAATCCTATCTACAAGAAAAAAAAAACATCAGAAAAAGGAAACACAATGCAAGCGAACATCAATAGAGAAATGCTGAAACTTTTGTTCAAAATGAAAACTAGTTTGTGAATTTGTTTTTCAAATTCACCATAGAGCCAAATTAATTTACTGCAGATAATATTTACAATATAATTTTATTTTTTTAAATAATAGCTTTTTATTTTAAAAAATATATACCAAGAATTTTCAACATTCACCCTTGCAAAACCTTGTGTTGGAAAATTTTTTCTCTCTCCCTTTCTCCCACTTCCTCCCCTAGCCAGTAAGTAATCCAATATTTGTTAAACATGTGCAATTCTTCTCTACATATTTGCACAATGATCATTCTGCACAAGAAAAATCACATCAAAAAGAAGAAAAAATGAAAAAAACAAAAAGCAAGTAAACACCAACAAAAATGTGAAAATACTGTGTTGTGATTCACCATCAATTTCCAGAGTCGCCTTTCTGGATGTAGATGGCTTTCTCCATCCCAAGTTTATCGGAAACATACAATATAGTTTTAGCTGTTGATTTGATAATTAATTTTGGAAGGCTGATAGCATAAATGCATTATTCTAGTTGGCAAAACATGATTTGTTTTAATTGAAACATTTTTCTCTCGGGATTATAGAATTTTAAAAGCATGTATTATTTAAAGAACAGAATTATGATTATAGAAATATTCATATCTTCACACTTAATTTCAGTCATGTTTTGTTGAAATATGGCATGCAGATTTTTTAAGTCATCTGAAAGCTTTATAAATAAATAATTTAAAATGGTATTTAATTTTGCAGTCTTAACTTATATCATTTTCATGTATTTTTTTTTCAATGCAAATAGTTTTATTTTTCAATCTCTTTTACAAATAGTCCTTTTCCTAGGATAAGAGGAAAGTGGGTGAGAAATTCAATTGTCTATGGATAGTACTGCCCTGTGTGGGATAAAGGGCTAATCTCTCTTATCACAAGTCTCATTGATGTTTGCTTAGAGGAGCAGCTGAAAGTCTGCTTTATGTATGGCAACCTTTCATAAAGTTTATTCTTGGTAATAAAGCTCTTGGGATAAGAGCCAGGCTATTATAAGAGACAATCCTCTCTCTGAACAAGAGTATTTTATTTTGTCAGCTGGGGTTTGTGTTTGAGTATGTTATTCTTATGACAGAACTAATGAAGTTGCTGGTGAGTGAGACAAGCAGTGTCCATAAAATAGTTTCTCAGTGGTATGAAGTTAATGACTTTACTAGAAACTAACACCGTAATATTAAAGATTTGGAAATATGATACATGTTTTAAAACAGTTCAGGGAGTATATTGTTTTGCTTATATACAAATATATTATCTCATTTGATCTGGGGATAACAACATCTGAAATTGGCCTATGATAAAATTAATTATTCCCATTTTTTTTGCATTTTGGGTTAGGAAAAAAAAACAGATTCAAAGAAGTTAAATGACTTTTTCAAGGTCATATGTGTAATTAGTGGCAGAGTCAGAACTATCCTTCCTCTCATGTTAATAGGACGATCCTTATGGTAAAGGTTATGTACCTTTTTCCTTGGAGTTTTCTTTTCAGGTTCTTAAATAATAGAATCTAACAGTCTTGATTTTTAATTTTAATTTTAATTTAATTTCTTTTCAATGAATAAATGTTTTTCTTCCTTATTCTCCTCTATTAGGGGTTGGGAGAAAAACCCTTGAAACTAAAATTCATAATCAAGCAAAATTCCCACATTGGTCATGTTTAAAAATGTGTTTCATTCTGCATGTTTAAACTTCTCACCCCTCTATGAGGAGATAATCATCATTGGACCATTGGAATCTTGATTGATCATTCTCTTAAATAGATTTTTCAAGTTTTTCAAAGCTGTTTTTGCAGTTTTGGGGGTAAGAGTATAAATTGTTACTCTGGTACTGCTCACTTTATTCTGTATCAGTTAATATGGGTAGTTGCAGGTTTCTCTGAAATAATCTCTTTCATTATTTCTTATAACACAGTAGTATTCTAGTATTCTATTACATTTACATATCATTATTTGTGTAATGACTCCCCAGTTGATAAGTACCCTTTCCCTCTTAAGTTAGCATTTCTTTGCCATCATGAAAATTTGTTTCTCTAAATATTTGTGTACATATGAGTCCTTTTCCTTTTTATTTGATCTCTTTAGGGTATAAACCTAATAATGGTATTGCTGCTGGTTGAAAGATATAGACAGGTTAGTAACTTTGGGGGCATAGTTCCAAATTGCTTTGTAAAATATTTAGACTAATTTACAAGTCCCACAACCCCTCTAGCATTTATCATTTCTTTTAACCAGCCATGCCAATCTGATGGGTGTAAAATGGTACTGTTGAGTTGCTTTAATTTGTTTCTTTCATAATGTGGAGCATTTTTTTTTTATGACTATTGAGAAGTTGTATCTTTTCCTATGTAAAATCAGTATTCATATTCTTTGACTATTAATTGGGGGATGGATCTTCTAAACTTGAATCCGTATCCCATAGCCAATTAGAAGTAACATAATAAAAATGTGTAAGGTGGAGGGCTTCATGGTTCTCATGGTAACAAGAATAGGGATAGGGGTTTTATCAGAGTTTAACGAGAAACTATATAGCAAGGAGAAGAAACATAAAAACTATTCAAAGAGAGCAGAAGAAGCATAGCACAAAGAGGTTCTTTCACATAGACTCCAACAGACTTATCTCTGACTAGGCTCTGAAGATAAGATCTAATAATTTGTAAAATAACATCATGACTTTTTTTAATTGGAAAAGACCTTAGAAATTAATTTACTTATTTTGTCTTTTGCCAAGTCCAAGTTATGGACTTGGAATTATAGTTCACTGACCACAATGGTTACCTGAAGTCAACAAACAAAAACAAATCATGGTCAGGCTACTTTATTTAAGAAAACAGATCAATGTATGTTTTTGAAAAATCACCAATAAGACAATTAAAAGTTTAAAAGAAGGGGGGAAAAACTATCTGAAAAGTATATTTAATACCCTATGATGCCAGATCAAAGACACATTACCTTTTAATATAATAATGGTAGTATACTATACTAGTCAGACCCAGAAAGCAAGGTTGGTAACTCATAGGGCTTCCTATCAATTGCTCTTTCATACAGTTTTTTATATTATTAAAATGGAATTCTCTGCTCTGAATTATTCAAAAGCAGTTCTTTTTCCCTTGTCTCTAACTTTGCATTGTCCTTAACACTTGACCACAAAGCCCTGCTGCTCAGCCCTAGCACTTGGAAGTGTTTGCTTGGATGCCTCTCTAGAAGACATATATTTCTATTCTGTAAATCAAACTAACTAGATTCTTCTTTTTTTTTTTAAATTAAATTAATTGATTAATTCATCTATTCATTTATCTATCTATCTATCTATCTATCTATCTATCTATCTATCTATCTATCTTTTTATCTATCTGTTTTCAAGCTAGCTAGATTCACAGAGGTTTATTGTCAGGGTAGCCAAATGGCAATGAATTTTTGAGTCCCAGCAGCTCTTTTTGAAAACCATTAACCAAGCCAGAGAAGGCTTGTGATCTGCATTTGCAGAGGAAGGTCCTCTACCAATAAAATTCACCACAAGGATCTGAAGGGATCATTTGTCTTGTGGAAGTATGTGTCTATCCCACTAGAATCATTAAGTCCTTCAAGAACTTAGCTGACAGGGTAGAAAGAAGGAGCTTAATGCTTCATTCACAAGTCAGAGACCGACAGATTGTGTGTCCACTGAAGCTTAGAATTTAACAGATTGGTAATATGGTATCCAAAGGCTACTTGGCTTTTTCTTTAGATTTTTCTCTTCATCCTCTAGTTCATTCCTAACTCCAGTTTTAGATTTAGAGATCATAAAATTGATTTGAAACTGAAATAAAGAATTTTTGGTCAAAAATCCAGGTTTCCTCACAGTGCAGAATGCCTTAATACCCTTGATGGGAAGTCCATTTAGCTTTGAGTTGAAATGCATCCATTAATGGAGAGATTACCATACTGTGGGAGAAGCCATTCCATTTTTTAATAGCTCTAATTGTTTTTCCAGATATTGAACTAAAATCTTACTTCCTGCATCTTTTGCCCTATTAGGTCACAGGATCTTCAATTTAGAGATAGAAGAGATCTTAGAATTTGTCCTGTCCAACCCATTTATTTTTATTAATGAGAATCCTGAGGCCTTGGCAGGTTAAATTATTTGATCTTGTTTTCACTGCTAATTATGCCCATTATAGCTACATAATAAATCAAATCCTACCTGACAGCCCTTCAGATATTTGAAGCCAATGTTCCTGTCTACCCTAAGCCTTTTCATCTCCCAGGGAATATTTCTAGTTCCTTCAGCATCTGTTCATTCTGACATGCTTTTCAAACCTGTTATCATCCTGATCACCTTCTCTGGACTTACTCCATTCTTTTAGTAGCCCTTAAAGTATGAAATCTTTTACTAAAATCAGCACTCCAAATATGCTTTGACCAATACAAAGAACAATGGAATTGAATTCCTTTATATAATAATATATCTATCATATTTCTGTATTGCACATGATATTAAAACATGGACATTTTTTTTTTACTCCTTTCAGCAGACTTGGCATACTGCTTATATTAAATTTGTGGTTAATTAACCCACCCCACCCCATCATATGTCATCATCAATCTTTTTTCCCCACATGAATTTCTGTTGTTTGGTCTTTAATCTTTGTGCAATTGGTGCTTTATGTTTGATACTTGTTGAGAAATATATTGTTGATGTTACTAGCATTATTAAATGAGTTTTATTACATGAAAATAGAAGCATCACCTTGATTATCAGACATTTTCCCAATAGGTTTCATAGCCCAGGACTTCTAAATTTTACTTGTATATATAGCTATATATAAAAGTTTCCCTGAAGGTTCTATACAATTATGAATTATTTTTTAAGAATGATAAATTATTTTTGTATCTTTAGTGTTTAATTGAATTTTTTCAATGAACATTTATTTTTTCTCCCAACCACAAACCCCCACCCCCAACAAACAAACAAAACCCTTATGACAGTTATGAAAAATTGGGCCAAAAAAATCCCACCATGGCCATGTCCAAAAAAGCTTCATTAAGTAACAGTCTTCATTTGTTCTTAGGAATCATAATTGATCAAAGTTCCTAAGGGTTCTTTTTTCTCTTTTTTCAAACTTTTTGATGTATATTACATGTAATGGCGTTACCGAGGAATGGGGTCTGTGCACAGACTTTATGGTGTGTAGTTCCATTGCTTTCCCAAAAGATTCCTAACTTCAACAGCAGTGCATTAATGTTCTCAGTCTGCCACAGCCTCTTCAGCAGTTACTTTTCCTTTCCCTTTTTTGCCATCTTAACCCCAGTCTAAGGGGTGTGAGGTAGAATCTCACAACTGCTTTAATTTACATGCTTGTTGAAAGTTGATTTTCTCTGGGGAAATGCTTGTTTATATTTCCTTTGAGGGACTCTTATTTTTAAACATTTATTTCATATTTGAAAAAAAAAAAAACTAAAATGAAAAGCAATGCATTTTTAAATTAAGTACTTAGTCTCCTCATCTGTAAAGTAGGGGAGTTGGACCAGATGATATCTTAAGATATATTTAGCTCTTAAATAAAGTGAATTGATCTTTTAATCACTGTATATAGTTAGTACTTTATACATAATAGGCGTCTGAATTTTTTTGGGGGGCATTGATATTCATTTATTGTGGGTAAGATTCCCAGGGTAGCATCTTTATTTAAGCTATTTGTGATTTGAGGCAAATAAAGATTTAATTTAAATTTGCTAAGATAATGAGCATCTGTAGGGTCAAGGTACTGACATCAGAGGCATTTCAGAACAAAGATATTGCAGTTGTTGGGTGGATGGCAATGCGTTCAGCTGTTCTATAAGCTTGCATAAATAGTATCATCTTGACTTTAATCTTTCGGTTGTTCAGAGGTAGTGTGCATATTTCTGTTTAACCCATGGACACTTGCCAGCATGCTTGACCTTTTAACAATTCCTACCACTCTGTCCATCTTTGTCACCTTGGCTCCAAATAGTCTGTGGATAAAGCCAGTAGTTTTGCAGTTTTGGTATATGTTAGATAGAGTTATTGGGAAAAAAAATCTTGATGTCCAATTTCAGGGTTACTGGATGTATAATATTTTGGAGATTTTTTTTAGTTTGTTGTACTTGCTTAGAATGAATTATATTCATATCAAAACGTGGAGAATTGAATATTTCTCATTCAACATGGCATCAGAAAGGAAATGACCAGGAAAACTATGACAAAAGGTTTTTTTATTATTGTTGTTGTTTTTGAATAGGAAAGTGGTGGGGTATGTTTTGAATTATCAAGTGAATATTAACTTTCATATTGCTAAAAGTCATTTGTCATTTTTAGTACATAGAAAAGAACTAATTTTCTAAATTTTGCAGACTTCTGAAAACTGGAAATTTTCTAACAAATTAGCAAAAATATTTGCTGCAAATGACTCTACACAAAGTATTTGTCTCATTTTTATTTTTTCAAGCAAACTCTGGCATGTTCTATTCTAACGGCACTGTTGAGCGAGTTCTCAAGTTCAAGTAAAACAAGCAACATTGGACTAAGCATGGAATTTCATGGTAACTGCAAAAGAATTTTTCAGGTACTGTATTAAAATGTACTTGGTAAATTATATTGTAAATTAGTATTTCCTTCTCTAGAAAAAGCACGGCAAAAGAAATTTTATCCAGGTGACTAAGATTTTTGTATTTGAAAATTTTCCACTATTACTTAACTGGAAAAAGAATAAAACTTTCAGTATTTGTAATATCTTCAAAATTTTAAGCTTTATTTATCAGGTTTATCCTTAGACCTCCCAGTATTTTCATAGTAATGGTTCTAGTTGTGTTTATTGCTTACTGTTTTCAAATTTAATTACTGTTATTGAACGTCTTTTGGTCACAAAAATAGACTTGGCTGTAGACCAAGGATGACAGCTATGTATTTTAAAATGTTATTGCTGATGATGTGGGCTGATTGTCTCATGTATTGTTTTCCTTTAGGGGAAATGATATTTGAAGCATTCCTTTAAATCTTAGGACTATGCAGTTAGAACAATTGATTCTTCTTTCTTGTCTACTAGGACATAGTTCAAGGAATGTATGCTTTGTTATAGAACTGACATTTATATTTAAAGTATGTGTGCACACATGCAAGTCCTCATCATTGGGGGGGGGGATGTATAATATTGAACCATTTGGAAGTACTCCTAAGAATTGAAGAGCTCATTTTAAAGAAAATTGACTTAAAAGCACCATATACTAATAGAACACATTTTAACATTTATATTTTGATATAAGGATGTTTATAATTGCTTAATTTTAGGAAGAAGACCTTCGACAGATCTTCATGTTAACTGTTGAAGTGCTGCAAGAGTTTAGCCGACGGGAAAATCTAAACGCTCAGATGTCTTCAGTGTTTCAGCGTTATCTTGCACTAGCAAATCAGGTCTTAAGTTGGAACTTTCTTCCACCGAATTATATCCTTTAATGACTGAAGATTTAGTTAGTAATAATTTTTAAACTAGATAATTTACTTGCATTATACACAGTTAATAGAAAAGTAGTTTGTATAGTTTTTATGGTGTTTATTTTTAAAATATGCACTAAGTTCTTACTTTTAAAAAAAAAACAAACAAAAACCTGATCTCAGAGGCAAGTTTTTTTGTTTGTGGCAGTTAGGGTTAAGTGACTTGCCCGGGACACACAGCTAAGAAAGGTTAAGTGTCTGAGGCCGAATTTCAACTTAGGTGTTCCTAAATTCAGGACCAGCACTCTTATCTACTACACCATCTAGCTGCCCCTAAAGGCAAATTTTAGGGACAAAATTTGGGTATTCTGATTTCCATACTCTTTTCCTACCCTGGACTTCTGAAAACAGTTAAAAGAAAAAGAGCATCTACTTCCTGTTCTTCCTCAAGGCAGTTCATGAAGTAGAAAGTTTACTAACAAAAAATACTGCTTGGGCAACCAAATTTTTTCTAGGAAAATCTAAGATAGACTACTTGTTTAGAAAGTTAATGAAGTCCCAATTGCCTAAGCAAAAAAAAAAAAAAAAGAAAGAAAAAAGAAAAAAAAAAGAAAAAAAGAAAGTTAATGAAGAGGAAGAAAAGTGGAAACTTTTATTAATTTCTGTCACTATTTCCCTTTCCTTTTGGAATTTAATTTACAAAAATTTGTCCTGTTCTTCCTTGAGGCTAGAATGGAATATTGTGATAAAAACTATATTCCCATTTTCTGGGCAACTTACGACAATAACTTAATTCTTGGGATTTTTTACACTTAAAACCATTTCAAAAATAGAATGCTTTGTTTTATTTATTTAAAGAAATACATTTATTAGTCTACGCAAAACATTTTTCCTCCATTCTTTAAAACCCTTATTTGATCTTGCTACTTGCGTCTAATTAGTATCTTGTTTTTTTCTCTTCCTTTTATAATTAAATTTGGAGGTGAGGGATGGGATATGTTGGGGAAGTATAAACTCTTTGTTTCTATTTCTTCTCCTTTTTCTTTCCCTGGGTATCTGGCTTCTGACTTCATTATTCTACTGAAATTGCTCCCCACTCCTAGTTATGATCTTTTAATTGCCAAATGTTAGGAACTTTTCTTAATTCTCAAATTCTTTTTGCAGCATGTGACATTGTTGGCCAATTTTTCTCCTGGTTATTTTTTTCTTTGGGTTTTTGTAACATTGGTTTTATTTCTATTTATTTATTTATTTATTTTTGTTATCCTATCTGCCTGGTTTTTCCTTCTCAGCCTCATCTGTTGAATCATTATCAATTAGCTACCCTCTAGTTGTTGTGGCTATATGCCCCAAGGTTTTCACTTGTCCCTGTTTTCTTCTCCTTATTCATTCTTTTGGTGATGTTATAAACTCATATGAGTTGAACTATCATTTCTCCTCAGATAACTCCCCAAATTATGTAATTATGTAGTCTCTCCTGAGCTGAGTAGTCTTTCTTCATCACCATGTATCCTTTAGGTACCTCATGTTTTAATAAATTCAGTCTATTAGAAATACTTTTTCTCTCCAAATTTACTTCTCTGTAGTTCCTGTGGAAGGGTACACTGTTCTTCCAGTTATCAAGGCTTTCTGCCTCGGAATCAACCATAATAATACCTCCCACATTGGTCCTCTTGAAAAGAGGTCAAAAAAATCCAGAGACAGAACTAGAATATAAAATTTTAATTAGCATTAGTTAAATGACTTGCCCAAGGTCACATAACTAATAAGCGTCTGAGGCCAGATTTGAGTTCAGCAAGATGAGTCTTCCAAATTCAAGACCTAGTGCTCTATTTATCTAGCTGCCCTTTTAAGGTAATAGAGGCTTCCTTTAAGAAAGAAGAAAAGAGATTCAAGGACTGAGAGTCTGCCTCTTTATACACTCCTTTTGTTCCCTTTTCTTTGATCTCGGAGGCAACTTTTTCTGGGAAGATGTTTTTCCAAACTCACAGCACACAAACTTTATTTATGTCCTCCTAATTCCATATGCCACTCGCATTCATTCGCCTACATATTCAGTCCCCATTTAGGGTTGTGACCCACAATTTAAGAAACTGCATTAATACAGTCACCATATAGTTTAGGCACCATATACCTCTCTTAACAACTATTGGACTAGCTTTGAATTTATCTACTTCCCTCGCATCTCTTTCTTCTCCAATCTATCCTCCATATAGCTACCAAAGTGATATTCCTAAAAGACAGGTTAGATTATGTCCATCCATGCATATTCAATAAGTCCCAGTGATGGGGAGGATGCGGGGGGAAATCCAAGATGATGGAGAGTAGACAGGACTTTGCCTGAGCTCTTCCTGACTTCCCTCAAGTCTTTGAACAGATTTGGAGCGGCAGAACTCACAAATATTTGGAGTGTAACAAATTTCCAACAGAAGATAAATTGGAAGTACTTCAAGAAAAATCTGTCTCATTCAGATAGGGAGGCTCAACACAGGCATGGCACAGAGAAACCCTGGACAGAATGGCTCCGCACAGGCATTCTATTCCCAAATACAGCAGCATTGGCTACTCTGTACTAGTTCAGAAGCCAATGGATCAGCAAACTAGCTGTGAGAAATCTCTGTCACTCTGTAGAGGAAGCTTGGGATAATCTTCCCTGTGCCCTAAGGAATAGAACTCAACCTTTAAAAATGTGCAAAAAAGCAAAAAGAGCTCTGACAATAGCTAGCTATTATGGAGACAGGGAAGAACAGAATTCAAACCTTGGGTACATTAAAGGGAAAATGCTTCCAGATGAAGGCTCAAAGAGGAATATAAACTAGTCTCTAAATCAAAAGGCTTTCTTGGAACAATTCAAAAAAAGTATCTTAAAAAGAGAGTTAGAAGAAAAATAGGAAAAGGTAATGAGAGTTTTGCAAGAGAGTTTGGAAAAGGAACCATAGAAATTAACTAAAGAAAACAACTCCTTAAAAATATATTTGGTGAAATGGAAAAAAATATGCTGAAGAAAACCACTTCTTAAAAAATAGATATGCGGGGCAGCTAGGTGGTACAGTGGATAGAGCACCAGCCCTGAAGTCAGGAGGACCTGAGTTCAAATCTGGTCTCAGACACTTTCCCTAGCTGTGTGACCCTGGGTGAGTCACTTAACCTCAATTGCCTCAGCAAAAAGCAAAAAAGAAAAAGAAAAAAAAATAGATATGACGAAATGGAAAAAGAAAAAAACTCCCTGAAAAATAGAATTGGTGAAATGGGGAAAAAAAATCCAAAAAACCCCCTTTCCTTTAAAAGTACAATTGGTCAAGTGTAAAAAAACAAAACAAAACAAAAAAAAAAACCCTAACCAAAGAAAATAATTCACTAAAAATTAGAATTGAACAAATGGAAGTGAATGACTCAATGAAAAATCAAGAATCAGTCAAATGAAGCCAAAGAAAGGGAAAAAATAGAAGAAAATGTAAAATGCCTTAAGAATTTCAGTGACATTTTTGTCTCTGGGATCAAAAACAAGCCCACGTTTGGCTTTTGAACCTCTTCAACACCTGATTGTATCTATCTTTCTAGATTAAATACCTGTAATTGTCATTTATATATTTTGTAATATAGCCTTCCCATCTTAAATTCCATTTCCCATCTCCATGCCATTTCAGCTTTTCTACTTCCTTAACGTTGGCCTCTTAGTTTCACTTCCTTCTTAGACAGTATTCCCTTTAGGCTTTCCTGAAACTGCCAGATACTAGTGCTATCTCTCGTTCCCCCATCTTAGTTTTCATGTGTTTAAATACTTTGTGTATAACTTGTATTAACTTACATATATGTATGTTACTTCCCCTTTGTAAATTCCTAGGGTGCAGAAACTGTTTCATTTTTGCTTATTTATCTGTTTTAACTTTGCCCATTTCTTGGCATATAGCAAGTGATTAATAAATATTTGTTGTTTGATTAAACCATAGAATTTTGAAGTAGAATAAACTTTGGAGGTCATATGTTCAATCCTTAAGAAATGGATGAATGCTTTCTCTATTGTATTTTACATAGTTGTTATATGCAATATTAAAATGTATACTGAAGTTTGCTCCATTAACAGAGGAGTCTGGTAACAGAAATCTCTGTCCTGCTTCCACTATATATGGAATATTATGTTTAGTTCATGGTATCATACTTTAGGAAGGATGATGATGAACTGGAGAGTATCCAAAGAAAGATAATGAGGATGTTAAAATTTCTTCGTTTTCAGAATTTGAACTAACTAACCCATCTGAGATGACTTCCACAGTAAAATTGTCCATGGAATCATACCTATACATTTTCTGAAATCTTTCGATATCTGCTATCCTAAAATCTAGGATGTATATCCGTCTATGCTTGGCTTTTCTCTCTTATCACAAATCTAAAATGGAATGACTATTTTCTTCTCAACATTCCTGTCATTGTCATTCATTGCCTGCTTGACATGACAGACAGACAACGAATGGAATTTCACCCAGAAGTATCAAGACAAATTGGGAAGGGCCAGAATTGTCAAATTATGTCTTTCTTCCTCTTTAGTTCTATCTTTTCAGTCTTCTTTCTTGGTTCACCATTTTTTCCCCATTCATCATGGATAAGACTTGGTTTATTTGTCTTTACATACTCTTTATCTTATTTGTCTCAGTTATTCCCATGCTTAAGTACCATCCACATATATTACCCCTAGATTTCTATATTCAGCCATCATCTTTCTCTTGAACTCTTAATTTTACATTGCTAACTGCCTGCTTAACATCTCCTAAAATGTCCAAAAATGTCAACATATCTAAAACTGAATTAATTTTCTTCTTCCCTAAACTTGTTCTTCCTTTATAATAATAATATAACTTTTTGGTGTTAAAAGTCGCCACCATCATTATTCTCTTAGGCTTCCAGGTTCATATATGAAATCATCTTCAACTCTTGTTTACTTCTCATGTCAAATTAGTTGCCAAGTCTCATCTTCATGTACTTTTCTCTTTTCTCCACTCTGTGGATCACCACTCTAAATGAAGGAAGTCTTATAATCTTCTTCCTGGACTATAGTAACATCTTTCTAATAGTTTTCTCCATTCCTAGTTTCCCTTTCACACAGCTGTCAAAAGTGTAATGCATAGGTTTGACCATATGGAAAAAGAGCTGGTTTTTGACCTTAGAGAACTTGAGTTTGAATCCTAGGCCTGTCATCAACTACTTATATGATTGTGACAAATTACTTCCCCTTTTCTGGGCCTTAGTTTTCTCATTTGTAAAATAAAGAGGTTGTACCACATGATCACCTCCAATATCCTTTCCAGTTCCACATCTGTGATTCTGTCACTCTGCTAAAGAAAATTTTTATAGTGGTGCATTAAGTTCCTTCACAAACTGTAATATAACTTTCCAGAATTATATTATTTCCCCTCTTGAACTTTATGTTTTTGCCAAGCTAGAATAGTAGTTATTGCCGAATTGAATACCCATCTTGTTCCCATGCATATTCCTATGCCATTTCACTTGCTTGAAATACCTTTCCATTTCCTCACTTGTCTGAAATGCTTTTCCTTATTCCTGTCTTCACAGAAATCAAAACAACAAAAGGGGAAAACCACAAGAAAGAAAACAAAACGAAAAGGTGAAAATACTATGCTTCTATCTGCATTCAGTCTCCATAGTACTCTTTCTGGATGCTGATGGCATTTTCATCTCAAATCTTTTGAAATTGTCTTGGATCACTTTATTGCTAAGAAGAGCTAAATCTGTCATAGTTGATCATTACACAATCTTGCTATTACTGTGTGCAGTGTTCTCCTAGTTCTGCTTGTTTTACTTACGATCAGTACATGTAAGTCTGTCTAGGTTTTTCTGAAATCAGCCTGCTCATCATTTTTTATAGAACAATAGTATTCCATTACATTCATATATTATAACTTATACAGCCGTTCCTCAGTTAATGGGCATCCACTCAGTTTCCTATTCCTTGTCACTACAAAAAGAGCTGCTTCAAACATTTTAAAATTCTTTTTGAATGAGAAGAGATCATTGTAATGTCAATTACAATGTAATTAAAATGTCATTTTGTTTAATTATCATAGTTTTTTATAATTGTGATTTCATGAAACTTTGTAAATTTTATCTCCCTTAAGAGAATTTAGATTTTTGGTCATTCTAGCACCAGTAGCTTGTAGTTTGAAATATTATTTCCTTATGGGCATATCAAGGTGCTTATGAAAGAAACAAACTTTAATGTGTCAAGTTCTTTTAACATTTTGGAGGGGTGGGGTTTGGAGGAGAAAATTTCATCTTGATCCCTTCATAGTTGTGTGATTTTTTTCGTGACTCTTTACCGTTTAATTCAGTAAGCATATTAAATATTTATAAAAAATATTGCTAAAGTGTAAAAGATAGAAATGATATCCTTTGCTGTCAAGGAGTATGCAATGAGTGAGTGAGGCTGGCTGTTTTGTATGTATGATGAAAGAAAGTGCAAAAGAGATATAGGAGAGATTCACATGAAATGATGTAGGAATCTTTGTTAGAGGAAACCAAGTGGCAGGATAAAAATTGAGGATGAGCCTATCAGGGAAGGATTCTAGAGGCATTGGAAGTTAAAATTTCCTGCACTTGTTGGTTAGAACTCCTAGGTTGAAGTTCCAGCCTTGTCATTTACTGATGAGGGAAGAATAAAATCACTAAAATAACTGAACCTCAATTTTGTTATCTTTAAAATGAAGACTGACAACAATACACAAATTTTTTACCCAGTGTGGTTGTGAGCAAAGTACTTTCTTTGCCAACTAAATTGTAAAATCAGCGTGAAATATTTTTCCCTGTTCTGTAGTAATAGTAGGTCACATCTCTATAGTTCTTTTAAGGTTTGCAAAGTGCTTGTTAACTCATTTGATTCTTAGCTTGTGAGACTAGTGCTTTTTATTATCCTCCTTTTCAGAAAAAGAAATTGAAGCTAAAAGGTTGTGATTGCCTTGGACCATAGAGTTAATAATTAATCATCTGAGGCAATATCTGAACCGGGGTCTTCTGACTCCTGCATTTTAAACTGTATCCAAAAGGCCATGTAAGCACCAGAGGGCATAAACTGCCATTTTAAATTTATTTTATGTAGTAAGGAAAATCCACTTATAACAAGTATTGCTGTTGCATGTATTATGCCTTTAGGTTATCTTAGTTTAGATTAATAGATGTAGTACTATGCCAAAAGTTGCTTTTAAATAGTTCAAAATTGAAAGGTGTTTTTAATATAGCTATTCATGGGTCATATGTGGGCCTCTGATATTACTGAATTCTGATGTACAGATTATTGTATTAGGGCTTTCATATGAAAGCTTTGTAAATACAGACAATGTGACTTTCCTTTCTCAGTTACTTGAGCACTTGTATGTGATGTTAATACTGTTCAGATATTAGTTCACCTGGTGTTCATAAATGCTTGAGAATTTTGGCAGTGCTAATCATAAATGACAATACCATAGAATTTCTATTTTGCACAAAGAATGTTTGGCAGGGGTCCCTGGTATGTTGCTTCTGTAATATTTCTTTTTCCAGTTCTATTACTGTGCCTTTTATTGGCATTCTGTTTCTGAGGATCAGGTTTGGTTTTGGCCATATTTTTTTTTTTAACTTAATCTTCTGGGGGAAAGCTGAAAGGATCAAAGGATGGTAATGAGATACAAAAACTTTCACCTAGATCAGAGATATTCAATCAGTAAGGTCAGCTTCATTCAAGGCAAGGGTTGGAAAATAGGCAGGTGAGGCCTTATTGCACCTGCCAGTTCCCCTTCCTCTAAGGATTTATGATAACTGGCATCACATGGTGTTAAGTTGCAGTTAATTTATAGTTATGCTACCAGAAAAAATGGTACCATTTCTATTACTGATAGATGGAGGTAGTGATAGAAATGATTCTGTATTTGATGGTAAAGTTGTACTGATTGTTCTTGAAATTTTTTATTTAAAGCTGGGTGGATAGGCATTGTGTCAATTTGCTCATTAAAAAAAAAAATTCCTAATGTTGCCAGAAAAGCCTTTTATAATGTAAAACATTGATAATAGAAAACTTTGCTATAGCAGAGTGTCCTAATACTGCATGGTGGTTAGATGCTAATTAATAATGGAATGAATTAGTTTTCATTATTTTTAGCTCTTTCTCATTTCCATTACATGGTTATCAGATATGCATTTTTGATAACAGGCATATTGATAGTTTTTGTAATTAACAAAAGTGCTCTGAGCAGAGTTCATTAATAATGGAATGTGCTTGTGTTTTAAACACAACTTCTCTAGTTTGTGGTTAAAGTGGTTGTTACTAATATTAATCATATCAATAATATTACTTATTATACGATTATACAAAATGATCTATAATTGTACCAGTGTAGGTAACTGTTGTTGCAGGAATTTTTTTATATCAATGCAGATTTCAATCTGATTTATCTCTTTAAGTTCTAGAGAGATGTCAGAGACAGAGACTAAATTGCCTTGCTCAAAACCATCCATATAGGACTACCAAAATGGGATTTTAAGTCCAGATTTTCTTTATGTTTTTTTAAACAGTGTTTTATTTTTTCCAATTACATGTAAAGACAATTTTTAACATTCATTAAAATTTTTTTTAAGTATTAAGTTTTCTCCCTCTCCTCTCCAAAATGCTAAAGAATTTGATATAGGTTAGAATGTATAACCATGTAACCATATAACCATATTCCCATATTTGTCAAGTTGTAAAGGAAGGAACAGACCAAAAGAGAAAAAAAATCAACCTCCTCCCCAACCCCCTCCCCCCCAAGTACAAAGTGAAAAATGGCATGCTTCACTCTGCATTCAGACACTATTGGTTCTTTCTCTAGACATAGATAGCATTTTCCACCATGAGTCCTTTAGATTACCTTTTAAAATATATTTGAAGTGGGAGCAGCTAGGTGACACAGTGGATAGAGCACCTCTCTGAAGTCAGGAGGACCTGAGTTCAAATTTGGCCTCATATACTTAACACTTCCTAGCTGTGTGACCCTGGGCAAGTCACTTAACCCCAATTGCATCAGCATTAAAAAAATAAAAATATATTTGGAGCAGTTCACAATTATCCAAGGGTTATTTATTCTTGGAGCATAATGTAATATTTTTTGGGGGGTTATGTGACCATTTTGTAGTTAGGGAAACTGACTGAAAAAGGAATTTATAGGACTTATTCATGGTACCACCAGCAGCAGAGCTAGAACTGAATCCATGCCTCCAGATGTTTTTCTTTTTCTAGACTGCTAGTTTGCAAAATGAGGTGCTGTAACATATATTTGTTTCACAGTTCTCTCTCCAAGCCAGTAAACAGAATAAAAGAATTTTAGTGCTTTAAGATATTATAGAAGTAAATTGTTTCTCCTTTGTTTGCCATTATTCTATCTTGCTGGCCTATGCTGGTTCATCTGTCCTTAAGTTATATGACAGTTAAAAAGTGGCTTTTCTTTTGTTACTTTAAGAATTCAGGCATCAGAGCCTTTGCTCTAGGGATTGTTTAAGTAGCCACTATAAGGATAGAAAAGTCATTTTAATTTCTTTTCTGTCATTTCAGGAAGTTTTGAAAAAAAATGGGAAGGGAAATGGGAATAAAGATGATAGGCTTTGCTATAAAAATAAGGGGAAAAAAAACTTCATTGTAAGCATGGTTGGGATCATATATAAACAGAATAAGAGGCAGGGGAAAAGTGGGAGAAAAGATTTGGGAATTTTTAAAAGGCTATATTTGTGGCTGTATACCTGTGTTACTAGTTAAATTAAGTAGTTTGAAATACAAATGAGCTGTCATTCTGCAAAATACTAATACTTTTATCTTTTTCCTTAGGAAAAAAATAATGGTTGGAGATCAAGAGAATTCTTTAATCATTCAGACTGAGTTGAACTGATTTCCATTTTTACAGTACTGTTTAAAATTTTTCTTTTTGATCTCTGCCATCCAGAATATAGTGTCAAAACATTTTTATTTTGGATGGTTTATTAAAAGTACAAAGTTATTTTTATCTATTTATCTTGTGTTGTCTGATGTCACTAATTAATATAAAGTCTTAGGGGTGAAGTTAAAGGTCCCTTACAGCTAAAAGTCCTATGATAACCCTTAAAATTATGCTTAATTATGGACTCTCGATGTAGGGCTCTTAACAAGGCTCCTACCTTTATCTATGTATATCTATATATACATATATATATAGGCACTATGATAAGTGCTTTACAATTATTAATTTATTTGAGCCTTACAATAACCCTGGGAGATAAGTTATTCTTATTTTATGAAGAAGGAAATTGAGAGCCACAGAGGTTAAGTAACGTAGTCCAAGGTCACACAGCTATTATCTGAGGTAGGATTTGAACTCAGATGTTTCTAATTCCGTGATCAATGCCTTAGCCACTTTGTCCATCAAGCTGCCTAGTTTAATGAAACTAAAGATGCAGTTTTCCTGCCATCCAAGCTCTCTGAAAACCTAAAATCTGTCTCTGTTTTTTAGGGCCTTGATTAAAAATCCCTGACCTAGAGGGAAGATAAGGATCTTTTTAGTAAAGCTTGTATACTGCTCAGTATAATAATTTGACATACACATGGATAATTACTTTCAGATGAAAATAAGAAAAATACAGTGATCACATAGAGAGAGTAGTTACCATCTACACAAGAAATTGGCATCAATTTCTCTGACATCTTGCTTTTGAATTCAGTTCATGTCAAATGACCCTCTTCAAAGTAATCATATCTGATAACTTTTTCTCAGGACTTATCCTTCTTGACCTGTCTGTAGCTTTTATCTCCACCTAGACATTTTCCTCTCAAAGTTATTTTATTTTATTTTGTTTTTTTGACACTACACTCTTCTGGTTCTCCTGTCTATCCACTTGCTTCTTTTCAGCCTCCTTTGCTAGCTCTTTATCTTTATCTGCTCACTAGCCATCAGCATCTTGCAGGCCTCTCCACTGGTTTTTCTTCCCTTTGGATTCTGCACTTTTATTTTATCGGTTACTCTGGAATTAATTAGCAACTCTGTGCCTGTAATTTCCAGGTCTATATATTCAACCTTCTTCTGTATTCTGAACTGTAGTTATAAGCATTTTTTACATTTTGAACTGTATGTCCTATAGATACTTTAAACTCAACAAACTGAAATTGATGTCATACTTGATTTGTCACTCATTCTTACCCTATGTTTGCAGTCAATTGCCAAATTTTGTGGTTTCTATTTTCTTAACATCTACCTCTCTGTCTATATGGATATCCATTTCTCTTTACTCACATAGCTACTTCCTGATATCCAGACCTCCTAACCTCATTCCTAGACTATTGCTAGCTGGTCTCCCTGCCTCAAGTCCTTTCCTATTCCAAGTTATTCTCCACTCAGTTGCCAAAACGATATTTTTTTAAAGTGCAGGTCTGATCATTTCACCCTCATGCTCCAGTAAGTTCTAGTGGCTGCTTATTATCTCCAGGATCAAATCTCAGTTTTTGGTGGCATTTAGGATCCTAATCTGGCACCTTCCTACCTTTCCAATCTAATTAAACTTTATTCCGTTACAGGCATAATACAATCCACTGAAATAAGCGTATTTGTGTTATTTGAATACAGCACTTTGGTCTCCTATATCTGTGCCTTTCATTGACTATCCCTTAATGAAGCTGAAATTCTTAGTCCCCTTACTTCTCCCTTTTAGTTTCTCTATATTTCTTCAAGTCTTGGCTTCTCCCCCTCTACTGACTCCTTTATTTCTCTTTGAAATTACTTATATCTTGTATTTTCCTAGTTACTTTTATACATGTTTCTCCTCCATTGAAATGTATGCTCCTTGAGGGTTGGAATTGTGTTTACCTTTCATTATATTCCCGGTGCTTCAAATTGTGCTTGGCACACAGTAAATATTTCATAAATGATTGTCTAGTAATTCTGTTCTAACAAGAATGAAAGGAAAATAACAATAATAAGTGGCTTGAACATGATAGGAGTAATTTGCTTTTAAAGTATTCTATATTTTTTTAGTTGTAGAGTTCTTACTGGCTTCAGGAATCATTCTTTAGGAGGAAAAAAGCTAGAAAAACATAAGTAAAAAGATTTTTACTTGGATCTTGTTTTTGAACTTCAATTTTTTATAATAAATGTTACTATATTTTTAATGTTGCAAGTGAGGTACAGAAAGTAACATTGAACTAAAACAGAAATTATAAGACAGGAAGTGAAAAGTTAACCACTTACTTCAGTTTATGTATAATCTTAGCCATATGTAAGCTTGCTTTACCTGGGCAGCTCCTAATACCTTCATATCTTTTTACCTTTGACAGTCTATTCTTGGCTTTCCCATAATTCCACAGTAGAAAGACTAGAAGTCCACATACTAGAGACCTTTTACAGGTATCACTGCAATACTCAGCCTCTCTGATTGATGTCCTTTGTTTTCCCTACTGGCCGCCTTGTTCATCAAGCAGGTTTTTGGTGTTTATGTGTAATACAATTTGATGTGCACTTCATTGGTAATATATTATTTACCCCTTTCTGTATACCTTCATCATGACCAGCTCCATTTCTTTGAGAATGACCCAACCGTAACTCTCATTCAATCTTTCACAGATAGATAGAATGGGTTAGATTTCTTGTATTTGCTTAATATTGCAAAGTGCTTTTAGTGATCTAGAATTTTTTTCTTATGAAAGGTTATTTAATGCCATTATTCCTAAGGTGATATATTACTATAAAACTAATGCTGTAGATCAGAGTGGATAGATTTGCTTTTTTATTTTTATTTTCAGAAATGATTTATACTTCTAGCTTAGTCCCTTTCCTTTTTTGAGTTATAACAGAAAACTTCCACTAGAGGGAACATAAGAAAAGAAAGGTAAAATTAAAATTTTTAAATTCACCTAGTTCCTGTGATATGATAGGTAATATTACTGGAATTTTGTACCTATGAAAAACAAGAAGTATTCTTTCAACTCTTAAAAGTATTTTCTCCCATATAGAAAGAGATTTGTTAAAACTATCGCAAAAGCAATAGAATAAACAGCTATGCTTTTAAAAAAAGTCATTTCAAATTGTTTTCATTAGTATTGTTTTTTTACTTTTATAGTTATGTCATGGTAGAAATGTTAGCATATTCTTTGAATTTGTTTTATTTTTATAAGTAATCATATGGATTACTAAATGATCAGAGAATTGCCTCAGTTGAAATTTTGTAGTTGAACATATAATTGAACATGAACAGATCAGCATATTCAGATATTGGCTATTTAGATCATAGTCAAACTCTTCTTAAAGTAGTTTAGTTATTTATGAAAATGTTATCGGGAAAGTTCTCTTCAGAAATACCATGAATGTTCTTTGGTCACTTTATGTTTTCCAGAAATTTATTTTGTTATATGGTAAATAAACACTGTAAATAATAATGTCATAGAATAATATTGAATACCATAAATTAAATTTTCAAGCTTCTTTGCAATGATGGATGGTTTAATAGGATATTTTTTATAGTAGCAGTTGTCAATTAATTTAGAATTAAAATTAAGTGGATTCCCATGATCACACACACACACACACACACACACGCGGTTTATTCTTAATATTTTCATATTTCATTTCATCAAATGATTCTTACAGCTAGATTCACAGAAATGCACATTTTCATGTATTAAAACTTGTCTTAAAGCCTCTTAAAAATGGCTGGGAAAAACTTGTAGAAAATTGTTTCCCTTCTTGTGTAAATTTTGACACCTATTAGTTGCAATTGTTGTTCTGCCTTTTGTTTCTTGCCCATTAGGCATCCTACTTATCAGAAGTGAATTTATCCCTTTGGTATGTCACATAATTATGATCAAACTGTTATCTTACATGCCTATAGCATTCTTTTTTCCAGTACTTAATACCTTTTATTCCTTGGCCTCATGCATGAATTATGCAGTGTATGTGAAGAGGCTTAAACTGTTTCCATTACATTCTTTCTGAATGGATCCTGTTGTATCCAGGATATACATATTTTTTAAACAAAGTAAGAATGTTATTGTTGACCTTGACACCAGATAACTGGGTAGACATTATATAGCTATGTTTGAATCCTCACAAAATGTGATGCTAAAGCCAACAGAGTCCTGGCGTGAGACCCTCTTGGACAGCAGAGTTATGGATCTTTTCTTTACAGTAAGTCTAATTCTTCATATTTGATAATGTTTGAAGTTGGTTTTTTTTTTTTTTTTTTAATGTTTTCACATTCTGACTTTCAATTTGGGGCAATTAAATGTAAATTTTTTTTAATAATTCATGTCTTTGATATGTAATTATTTTACAAAGTTTAATACTTTTTAAGAGTAATGTACATTTTGTATGTTTTATACATGTTTCAAGTTTTGAACTAATATCATTGAGTAATTTTCTATTTTAAATACTACTCTGAAAATATCAAATAAATACTGCATTTCATTATTTTCTCTCCTTATATAAGTAAAACTGTTGAAAATGGATTAATTTTTCAGTTAATTTGCAGTTGTAGCATAAAAGTATAAATTGGATAATTACTGGTAAATTGTATAGTTAAAGATGAAGATTTTTCCAGTTGTACTTTTCCAGTGTTTATATATTCCTTTTCTTTGCTGGCGAACATTCCCATTTGATGAGATAGAATCATTGGAAGTTTAAAAAAAAAAGCATTGTAGTTTTACGTAGTGCGTATTCAGCAGCTTTTGAAATGAATTCTCTATGTATATGTAAGTGTAAACATAGATGATTTTGTCATTTTCACATTTAGCATAAATCAGTTTTTATTTTCATTTGCAATTCATAAAAATTATATGCTAAAAACATCATCAAGATTAATATACTAATTGTAAATAAATCTTGAATACAGTTGTCTGCCTCAGTTGAAATAAATTATTTTGGAATGTATTCAAGTTTATATCTTTATAAAGATTTATTTCATTTGATTGAAAATTGATACTGCTCCAGCAGTTTTTGAAAAGGTGAAAAACTTGCTGGCAGAACTCGAAACAGCTATACCAAATCTGAACAGCTGTCTAGACAAACCAAACAGCTGCTGCTGTCAGCTGTGAATTGCCTCATTGCAAATAACTTTTTGAGTTTGGAAGTTAACTCTTTCTTGCATAGCTGTATTGACAAGTCTGTAACATTTATAACTAGTTATTAATTCTACCTTAAGATGTAATTTAAGAGATTAATCAGATGTATTATGACCTAATTTAATTTTCAGTTGGACATAAAAAATATTTCCTTAAAGTATATATGCTTATCTCTATTGAATATTTTTATTATAATTTTATATTTCAACTTGAAAACAAAAATAATCACATAGCTTTCCATTTGTGTATCATATTGAGTTCAGAAATCTTTTCCAAACATCACGCAATCTCTTCTCCTTCCCCACCTTCCACCTCCCTTTGTTTTTAATAATGAAAGTGGACTATTGCAAAGAGTCCTGGACTTAAAGATTGAAGTATTTGAGCTCAACTCCTACCTCTGACACTTCGTGACAGTGTGACTGGTAATAAAGCTTAGGAGCTCTTTGATTAGGAGCTCCATTTCCTTATCTATAAAAGAGAAAGTAATGGTAACGTCTTCACAGGATTGTAATGGGGTTCTAGTGATATGCAAACATACATATATACACTTGTTTATATGCTCACATATGTATCTGTATGTATTTGCATATAATACTTTGTGAACTTTAAAGCTTTACACAAATGTCTGTTATGCACATTTTTCGAGACTGGGCTAACTATAATTATGTAAAATGTTTATAATTCAGTAATGACTGTCACAAATGTTTGAAATACAACGGCTGTTACAATGGAATGTATACAGTCTTTCTTTATCCTGAGTTGTTTTCTTAACCAGCCATGTTAATTAAAAGTTGTACTGGAAAGCAAGAATGGGAGAGCCAAGGAATATATTCACTGTAAGTGTCAAGTAAAGATAGGAAAAACCAAGGACTCTATTCATTATATCCAAGTTCTGTCAAAACTTGAAAAATAAATTTTAAAATAGAAACAGTGATATAAAGGAGATAGAGTTCCTAGGTTAGCCCATATATTTAAAACCTATGGGCCAACCTATCTACCTTTTTATATGTCTAGGCTCATTTTAGCAAGTAAAAATGCATGTTGGATTCTATTTTGGAACAAATTTTGTTATATAACTTATTCACTAAATGGGAACTGTTTACATGTGTTAATTTATACAAAGAGTTATTATGTAGACATCATTAGATGTATTAGAATGTATTCAAAGGATGTTTATATTTCTTGAGCAAAATTATTTTTTAATGTGTAAGAGTGGAGAAAATAATTATTAAAAATTAAAAACTTCCAAATATATTTGTTTTTTGCAATATATTTAATAACTCTAAGTTGAAGGAAGTTCAGAGATGAAGATAGAATCAGTCATCAAGTATTTCCTGAGCAGACAAACATGTGCCCAGCACTATGCTGGGTTTTCCTAGGAGATGCAAAAGTAAGTATAAAATACAAAAAGTATCTTGAGAAATATAGAGTGAGTTGGAGAAATCAAATTTAAATAGATTGAACATACATTTGACAAGTGATGATGTAGACAGTAAGAACTGTTTAGAAAAGGGAAAGACCAACCTAATTATGTGACAGAAATGTAATATTTCTTTAATATTTACCTGAAAATATAAACAAAACTGATTTATATAGCATAAATGTAGTTTTTTGAACACTGGTAGTTGTTTGGAAAGTTTTGCATGACTGAAGTAAAACTTGTACAGACTTTTGAAATTGATTTTCACTATTCCTTTACAATGGTAGTATAGTAGAGTAAAGGTAAATTTAGGAAGAGAAAATTTTACTTGTAAAATTTTGAATAAATGAATGCATTTCTAAGGATTGTAATGCGTTTGCTTTTCATAGCTTCACTGTTTACTTCCACTAAAAGAGCATCCATATACTCTTGATTGAACTTGATGACTAACTTTAGCAAGACTGTAGCCTAGGCATAGTTAGCATAATACAGATGACTGTCGTTATTGCTGTTTTTAGAAGGAGCAGTATGTCTGACTAGCTGGCATCTGTTTCTCTCTTTAAGACACAACATGCTGTAGACAGTTAAATTTTCAAAATGTAGGTAACACCCAGTGGATAGTTAGTTTGTGGATATATAAAATTATGGCTTTATGCATTAGAGGATAAAATAATATTTAAAGTATACTTTGATTTAGGAATTAAATACTTTGTTTAAAAATAAACAGCTAATCTGAGCTCTTTCTTGTTTGGAAGGTAGACATGTAATTTGATAAAGAGAATTTATTTTTATGAATTGGCAGTGACTCTTTCTTACAGGTACATCGTAAAATCAGAGAAGATTCAGATATGGCACAAGATTCACTTCAGTGCTTAGCCCAATTAGCCTCTCTTCATGGACCCATCTTTCCTGATGAAGGTTCTCAAGTGGATTACCTGGCACATTTCATTGAGGGATTACTGAATACCATTAATGGGTACGTGTACTTAACTTGCCTCTTTAATGTTATGGTGATATTTTTTTCAGTCCTTTTTATTTTTACAGTTAGAAGAAATAAATAATAGGTAACTTTTTTTCCTTCTTGACATTTTAAAGTATATCTGCATTTGATGGCTAGCATGAAGCAGTTGCATTAATCTTTGAAAATGAATAGATGGTAAGTGTAAGGGAACTCGTCTTTTCTACTCAATTAAAATATGTTTGATTTATAGAATTGAAATAGAAGACTCTGAAGCGGTGGGGATCTCCAGCATTATCAGCAATTTGATAACTGTGTTCCCTCGAAATGTTTTAACTGCCATTCCAAATGAACTCTTCTCTTCCTTTGTTAACTGCCTCACACATCTCACTTGTTCTTTTGGGCGAAGTGCTGCATTGGAAGAAGTGGTGAGTAAATTAGTCTAAAGTAAGAGCTTATTTGATCTTTCACTTGAAAATCTGTTATACTATGATGTTATTTTGGAAGCTGAGGACATGTCAAATGAGAGCTCCATGGCTTGTAGCCTGCTTTGTTTTCACACGTAAGTCTTTTGGCATGCACATTTTTTTTTTTTTTTACATATTGGGATCATGAGGAATGACAAATTCATTTACAAATTGACTTCTGAGATTCTAGAATGAAAATATGTCAAGAATTGGAAATTTTAGGTCTTTTAGAGTTCAATTTTGAAATGATTTCATCTGATTAAACTTAAAGAAAATGCTTGCACTTATGTTAGTAAATTTCCCTCTATAATATTAATAGCCTACTTTTATATAATACAGATTTTGTTACTTGAGAGCTCAGGTTTGACTAATTTATAATATGCTTTTAAAAGTTAAAAGGGTATTTTTTTGATATATATTTTTTTAAGAGATCCAAAATTTTGAGTTTTTTCAAAAATAAGCCATTTATACTTGAGTTCTCTTTCTTTGTTAACATCCTCTGACTTGAGTGCTGATCTCCTTAGCTAGCATGTCTAATGACAGTTATTAAGTTCAACTGTTACTACACATAAAAATATATTAAATATTAAGGATGTTCTTAGAAACACTTAAAAACATTTCCTCATTTTGTACTCAAACTTAAGCAAATTTAACTGAGTAGTTGACCCTGATCTTTATGAAAACAGCTGTATTTATTTAGTTGCTAGATTAATTTACCCTGTAGTGATATAAATAATTAATATTTTTTTCTCAATTTTTTTCACATAATTTCTTATTATTTAAAATTAAAGACTTTTGTAAAAAGCATAAGAAGAAATGCTTTCTTATGTTAAACATCTACTGGTAGGCTTTTTCAACTTACATTAAAAGAAAATAAACATTATTATATTAATGGAACTTTCTATTTCCTTTTAACTGTTTTACTCTTTCATGGCTTAATGTGTAGATCTGGGCATCTGTTATATTTAATTTAGGGACATTTGGAAAATATAAAAATAGTTGAAAGATAGCTTCCAAATATCAGATTCTTCAGAATGAACAAATTTCTGTTTAAGCAATACTTTCCTGTGAGTACTTTTTAATCTTTTAAAAGTTTCACGAAGCCCCATCAAAATTCTAATAAACGTGGTATGATTCTGAGAGAAGAGGCAAAAGAAATGATAATTCTTCATGGGATGGAAAGAAGGGTGGTAATATTTTTTTTTATTTGGGGTATTGGATTTCTGAGGCATACAGATTATTTTTTCAAAGTGAACATGAAGTGTGGTCTACATTCAAAGGTTTACCCTTACACTGTCTAAATTCTGAATTAATAAAGCATGGATTAATGAGATTTTTAGCAATTAATATCTCCCTTTGTTGATTTTTATTTCCTGTTTTGAAGTGATTAAAATGAATAGCATTTAAAGAGAAACTAAGGGTTTATCTGCTTTTTGTTTTCTAGATTTGACTTTTTAAAAAACTTAAATTTTTTTAGTTTAATTCTTATAGAATTTCTAACAGTTTATATATTTAATCATTAAATTTGCCTGGATTGCAGAAAATAGAAAAATTAGTATATTTATTATCTGGATAGGTCCTATGTTTATGTCCAACTGACAAAGTAATAACAATATCAAAAAACTAAAAGTTTATGGAATGGAGGTCTCTGTACTTTAGATTTTGCCTTAATTTTATTGTTGTTTTTTCTTCTCGTATCTTGAGGGATAGAGGAGTGAAAAGAAATTATTCACTGCAGAGAGCTGTGATGATTTTTCAACATCTTCTAGATATTCTTCTAGAACCAGCCTAATCTATTTAAGACCTTTGACCCATAACAGTATACTAATTGACTCACAATCAAATAATCTAATCTTATGGTAGTCAGTGAACAAAATCTAAATGATTTGATTGATGTTAGGAATGAAGAATATCAGACTAGGAAGAAAGAAAACTACTGAGAGAACTGCAAGTTTATTCCTCAGTAAGTAACTTAATGTGTAGAACTTTACTAAAACAAATTACAAAACAGTGAAAGAATTTGGTATAGCATGATCCTATATTTTATTTTAATAGAACTTGGGAGCCTTATGCTTTCTTTTTTGAGTCTGTCTTTTAATACTGTTATAGGAATTCATTAATATAGGATTTTGTATGATACAGTCCATGTAAAGCACAGATTTTTCAAAGATAGAGGGAGAAATGTGGTTAGAAAGTTTATTTGCCCTTTTTAAAAAAATTTGAAAATAGGCATTACAAAGCAGTAAACATTGAATTATCCATTTTAGGCACAGGAAAGGACCTAGATTGCAAAAGTGAATTTGTGAAAGAAAATGGGGAACAGTTCTCTAGTTGTATAAAAACAAGATTAAATATGTTCCTCACAGTGTTGTTTAGGAGCATCAAAAGAAGTAATTTTATTTAGTAGATATTTATTAAGCATCTCCTACATACAATGTATTTATTAAATATGCTGTGCTGAGAATATAAAGAAAAACAAAATAGTCCCTGTGTCAAGCATTTTGCATTCAGTTTGGGATGCAACTTGTTGATAATTTATTGGGAGAGAAGTTCTTAGAAATTGAGGATGAAGAAACTGGGAATGTGGGTAAAGAGGCACCTGACATGGATTGTGAAAGGCCTAAATGAAAAGAGAAGGTTTTCCAGGTCCATAACAATATGAGTTCCTTAAGTAGGAAGTGGAACAGTCCAATGTAACTAGAACATAGAAAACAGGAAATAATTTCCAGAAAGTAGACTGAAATCAGATTTTAGATTCTTAAATGTCAGGTAGTTTCTTTTCTATAGTAGAGAGAATCAGGCACTATTAAAGGTTTTAGAATAAAGGAGTGATACAATCAGCTTCCTAATGAAGTCATTAGCTTCGTTAAAATATTTATAACTATGTAAATGGAAGCTAATATATTTCAAAGAGAGGAACTAAGTCTTTTGAGCCCCCTGGTACATGGTTAATACTTTTTTGGATACAGAGTAGGTGTTTTATGAACACTTGTATTACCTTGAAAAGTAGAAATATGTACAGAAATTGGCCTTGACTGTAATAAATCAATCAACAAACATTTTAGAATCTTTGCTTTTGGGCCAGGCACAGGCTAGGCACTGGAAATATAAATTCAAAGAACTAAATAGTTCCTACTTTCAAGATATATATTATACTCTCTCCCTTATATTCTAAAGGAGAAGCAATAAATAAATACATTATAAGAATTTGTAGGATAAAAGTAAGGATAATACATACATTGTAGTTTGTAGGAAAGGCATTTGAATTTATGGAGATCAGGAAAAGCTATAGAGCTGGAATTTGTAGTGGGATCCAGCCCTGGCCTTTAAAAAAAAAAGTTATTGATGCTGTTCTTTTTATTAGCTACTGTATTCTAATAGTTTATGATGCATTATTCATGTTCACTTAAATTTTTCCTGCCATTTAACTAAATCTTTGGAAATTAAACTTATATTTTACATGAATAATTTAAAAGGGTGAAAATCTCAGCTTTGAAGTAAAGTGATATTATTTTAAAAAAACAAACTTTAAAAAAATTTCATTGTTAATTTTTTTTTTTATTTTACAAAACATATTTTACAGTATAGTCATTCCCAACCTCTCTTCTGCAGCTACCTCTTAATGGCACAGAATTTAAAAAATAAATAAATAAAAAAGCAAAATAAAACCAAGGCATTGGAAAAGTTTTGACAAGGGAAATCTTTCATATGTCTAGTCCCCACCTGTGCTAAGAAGAAAGGGAAGTGTCTAGCTTTTCTTTAGCCCTAGTTTAGTCATGATTATTTCATCACCTCAGTTTGTTATTTTGCTCTTGTTCTTGACCATTTAGATTGTTCTGGTCATTTTGCATATTGTTTTCCTGATTATGCTTATTTCATTTTGCTTTACTTCATCTTAGTCTTGCCATATTTCTCCATATTCATCACATTCAGCCTATAGTAATGCTTAGTTAGGCAATCCATAAGGATTTATTAAGCACTTACTATGTGTCATGCAGTATGGCAAGCACTGGGAATACAAAAATCAGAGTCAAAAGACAGTCACTTCCATTAAGAAGCTTATAATCTAATGGGAGGAGATAGCATGCAAACAAATCTATGCAAAACAAACTAGATGGGCAGAGTGAGAGAATCCACTCCCAAATGTTCATAGGCTCTGTTTGTGTCTGACTTGTGGCAGAGCATTCCAACGTTATATTGGTCTGATCAGTCACAGTTGGATACACTAACTTGACTAACATGGTGATGTCATTTTAGCCCTCTTCAAGAAGGAAGGACTACAACCCATCAACCAACAAAACAAGCTCTATATATAATAAAGAGGAAGTCACTAAAAGAGGCAAAATGTTGGAATTAAGAGGTGTTAGGGATGGCTTTCTGAAATAGGTATGTTTGGCTGGGACTTAAAGGAAGCCAGGGAGGTCTGAGCAGAGGAGGGGGAGAAGGTTGTAGCCAAAGGGGACAGCTAAAGAGAATACCTAGAGCTAAGAGGTGGGAGTATCTTCATTATGGAACAGGCACCAATAGGAAATCAAAGATGGCTCAAAGAGTAATTGTCTGGGAACAGGATATAAGAAGACTGGAAAAGTAGAAGGGGAGGGGTTAGTTTATGAAGGGCTTTGAATATTAAACAGTGTTTTGTATTTGATCCTTTAAACAATGGGAAGCTAGTGGAAGTTATTGTTGGGGGGTAGCATGATTAAAACTGCATTTTAGGAAAATCACTTTGGTGGCTGAATGGAGAATTTTTTGGAGATTTAAGGTAATCAACTAAAAAACTACTAGAAACTGTTGAGACCCCAGCTCCAGTGAATAAGATAAGTATGGAAATGAAAATACATGAGCCAGGTGGAATTCTGTCAAGCAGTCTGTTTATTGATTTGAGAGTCAGAATTTATATATTATTTAAGGTAGTATTGCATTAACACCAGGATTGTTAGTGTTACATTAATACCAAATATCTCCAGGCATTATGTACATTCCAGGGTTAACGCATATACCTTATTTTGACATTTCAGTTTGACATTAACTTTAAACAGTAACTAGCAGTAACAATATACTTATCATAACAGTCATAAATAACAGTAATTATGTTGAGCAGGCTGATTTCAGAAAAGCTTGAGAAGACTTACGTGAACTAGTGTTGGGTGAAATGAGCAGAACTAGGAAAACATTGCACATAATATGAGAGAATTGTTTGGAGTCAGGAGAGAGGCAAGAAGAATGATGATTTAGAAAAGACCATTAGATTTGACAATTATGATTATTAGTAACTTTGGAGAGAACTGTTTTAGTGGAATGATATCATTTAAAGCAGAATTCTAAGGGGTTAAGAAAAGAGAGGGGGAAAATGGAGGTACCTGTTATAGATGAACTTTTTGAAGAATTTAGTTACAAATGAAATTCTTCAAACCAGTTCCAATTGTTCGGTGAAGAGAGCCATATATACCCAGAGAGAGGGATGTGAAATGTGGACCACAACATAACATTTTCATGTTCTCTATTGAGGTTTGCTTGCATTGTATTTCCTTTATCAGATTATTCTTTCTTGTAGATATGATTTCTCCTGCACAAAAAATGATGCAATAAATATACATATATTCGATTTCTTAAGTATTCTAACATAATTATCATGTAGTGGATATCCTGCCATCTAGGGGAGGGGTGGGGAGTAGGGGGGGAAAATTTGTAACAGAAAGCTTTGTAAGGGTTAATGTTTAGGAATTACCCATACATATGTTTTGCAAATAAAAAGTATTAATAAAAAAAATAAAAAAAACATTTCTTAATTCTAGTACTAGTTCTTCTACTAGTTATTTCTTAAATATTTTGTTTTTGTATATTTTTGCTTTCATATTCTCCTCCCCATTAGATTGTAAACTCTTTGAAAGCAGGGTCAGTCTTTTGCCTTTTTAAAACAATCCCCAGCATTTCACATGGTGTCTGGCCCACTGGTGGTACTTAATAAAAGTGTATTGATAGGAAAAAAAAAAGAATTTAGTTACAAAGGACAGAAGATAAAAAAAACAATAAGAATAAAGGGATCAAGTGAAGACTTTTTCAGGATATGGGAGATGACTATGTTTGTGAGGAATGAACCAATAGAGTAGAAGAGATTGACAATAAGTAAAAGAGAAGGCAGGCATTTTGTTTAAGCGTTCTTCATTCAATGGACATTGAAAAATAACCTTAACACATATTGTTCATATTTTACCGTATTTACATCTTATATTGCAGGACTCATGATTTTAACCAGATGTAGCTGAGTAGAGATGGGGAGATTGTAGTTATATATCTTTTTTACACTTATTGACCTGTGGAAAAATTCAAGTATCAAAGTAAAAAAGTAGAAGAGATAATTGCTTAACTATAGGAAATATGGACTCCTCACATTTTTAAATTGAGTTTAAGCAATGTAATTTTTCATGAACTATTAAAGATTTTTTCTTTAAATTTTTACTGGAGAAATAGAGCACATTTTTTTGTCTCAGTAGACCATCCTAGGTTTAGACACATAGTTACATAAAAGTAATAAGAAGTCAGAATCATAGAATCCCAGAGTTGAATTTTTTTTAAAAAAAGATTATTTCAGGAACATCCAGACTTTTCTGTTTTAATTCTTGTGGTCAAAAATTCATAATGTACCCCTCAAAAAATGTTAGAAAATACAATAATGGTCTATTTGAGAATTTTTATTTTTAAATTATCTAGTTCATGGTATTCTTACTATGCCTAAAATGTAAATTTCTTTTAAATCAGAGGAAATTTCCATAATCTAGCTGTAAGATTTGTTCTGATGACCTTTATTATATTCTTGCACTGTACTGTATTGTGTAATTTGTGTTTCATTTAGTTATGACAATCATATACAGTTGTTCAGAACAAGATTAGATGTTGGAGGAGGCCATTTTTCTGGGACATAAAATACAAGACTTAAGCTTTACAAAACCCTGCTTTTAAAGAGGTCTTAATGGACTTGGGACAACTTCTTTTCAGGTATTTTATATCTTTTATGTCCTCATAATTTTACTGCTCTGCAATCCAGAGCACTAAACTTGAGTTTGGTAAAAGGCTCAAGTTTCTCCATTTTTGACTATGCATGGATTTCTGAGATGTCAAATCTGGCTAGTCTCCAGAAATCACTGCTTTTCCCAGTTCTTTCTGCCTTAATGTAAATATTTCATTGTGCCATGGGAGAATCTTACTTTGCATTTAGGAGACTAGTTTAATAGAACCAATTTCTCATAAAGCTTCTGATATATCAAAATCTCCAGCCTAGCCAACAGCCTCTTTTCTTTCTATAGACTATTGCACACATTTTTCCCCATGCCTGAAATGTATATTGAGTGTCTTCACCTCAATTTTGTTAGACCTACCTAGATTCCTTCATTGTAAAATGAGCTGGAGAAGGAAATGACAATTCCAGTACCATTTCCAAGAAAATTCCAAGTGTGGTCATGAAGAGTTGGACATGACTTAAAATATCTGAACAAGAATAAGTTTCCTTCAGATATTAGCCCAAATGTCATTTCCTCCATAAGGCTTTTCCTGTTGTATCCACTCTTCTTTGCCCTACTTGCTTTTGCCTCCTCCCCTCAAATTACTCTGGCCTTATTTTTTGTATACTTATATGTGTAATCTTTCTATATTTGTGTGTGTGTGTTTGTGTGTGTGTTTGTGTGTGTGTGTGTGTGTGTGTGTGTGTGTGTAGGCCAGTGTGCTAAGTGTTGGGGATACAAAAAAAGGTTAACAGTCCCTGCCCTCAAAGAACTTCCTTTAAAATCTTGAGGTCAAACACTGCTTTATTTGTCTTTGTATCTTCGTTAGCTAGCACATAGTAAATTCTTATTAAAATGTTAGCTTGGTTCTGATGGTTCACCAAATTCATAATGACAGCCACATCACATACTTCTTCTGTAACTATAGTGTCATCTAACTTAAACCACATTCATGGAAATGTGTTGCGAATGAGCCCAGTATTAACTGAAGCAGAAGTGAAATAAAGAGGTAGGTCTGGCCTATAAGGTATGCATTTTTAAAATGTAAATATTTTCTGAGGTTCTACGTGGCAGGGCCAGCATTATAAATAGCCTTGTTACCAACTTCTTTCCTTGTCCACTTGTTCTCTAACATCTCTCTACATTTTTGTTGGCTCTAGAAAAGATTTGTGCATTGGTTTTGATTGCTATGTATTTTGAAATTCTCAAAAGCAACATGAATATCCTAGATCAGAAGTAGATTTGTTTATATGACTTCTTTTGACAATATTAGTTCAAATTATTGTTTTTGTTTTATAGGTTAACAAATACTGTCAAAGAAAACCTTTTTTAAAAAGTTTTCAGTCTTCAGAGTATTTCTGAGAATCTTTAGTACTTAATTATTTCTAAATCAGTTTGGGTGCAAGATATACTATCAGCTGAATAATAATGTGACTAATATTTAGCTACTTCAGGGTTTAGCTAGTATAGGTTTAAATACTTACCAAATTTGATGATTAAAGTCATCACTGAAGTTTATCACACTTGTGAAAATACTTTGTAGACTTTAAAGCACTATGTAACTTATTAGCTCGTATGATGGAATTGATACAAGAAAATTATAGAAAGAATGAAACATACCTGATTTCTTATAGTAACTTCAGAACCTATAGCAGATTTGGAATGTTTTATACTAATAATTTTTATCCTGTGAAATACAAGCAAAATGATCACTAAGATTCTTTCTACCTTTAAATCTTTCATGTTCTTTTTTATTACCTTTTATTTAAAAAAAAACAGTATTTCCTATGGACTAATTTATCATCAGTAAAGTAATACTCAACTTTAGGTAGAATTTGGTTCATTTATGAAACATAAGAAGGTGTTGAGCAAGATATAGTGCAGGTGAAGGACTCTAATCCTTTCTTTTACTCAGACTAGCTATGTAAATATCACCTAGTCATTTAACCTCTTGTTGCTCACTTAGATTTTAAAGACTAAGTTACTAAGAAGTTGCCAATCTGCAGTATTTAATATTCCTGTCTGAAGGAGTTTGTGCCACATTGGTTCCCTTCACCAATGAATTTCAAAATTTCAAGGGGAGAAAATTTTTAAAAAGGAACCTGTAATGACTGCTGGTGGTGATATCCCAAATTGTGTTAATCTAATTCTTAGAACTCAGGGGATTTGCTTTGTGGTGGAAGCCCTCATAGTGCATAAAATCAGAATTATTTGTCACAACATCACAACACAAGATCATGGTAGTTATGCTGGCTTGAAATTTTGGGAGGAAGAAGGGGAATTCTTCAACCAGATTGTGAACTACTTTGGGCTCTATGAAGAAATAATGCAACTATTATGTTTATGCTATGTTTATGAAATTGTGTTTATGTTTAGAAACTTTCCTTTAATGTTTGATAAAATACTTTTATGAATGTTTTTTTAGTTGGGGAAGGGTATTGGAATCAGTTCCTGTTATGAAATCCCTGCCCAGGGATATAATTGCTGTTTTGTATTCTTACTTTATCACTTGTAGAATCTTTATTTTTTACTGGTATGTGTATTTCTTCTCTACTGCAGATATTTTAATTCCTCAACAGAATTTTTCAAAACTTATTGTAGCAAAACAAATTCATTATGTGACCAGTTTCTTGAATTAACTAATCTGATCTTTAGGAAACATCCCACTTCCTCACTTGTCCTGTACTTTGTCTTCCTAGTAGACATGTATAGATATAATATAAATTTAAAATAATACTCATTTTTACATTTGACCTGGTGTTTATGCAAATATATGCTAATTATGAGCAAATGCCATAAAATTCATTGGTGACTTTCCCCATCTCATACTTCAACAACAGCTCTATCACAGAGATCAATTATTTTTAGGCTGTATTTTATTTCAGTTTGATTTGTGTAATACTCCATTGATCTGTCCAAGTTAGAACTGTATTCCATTAATAATCCTCCTAATTTTAATTCTCTGCTTGTATATTTTGTGAATTTATTTTCCCTTACAGCTTGATAAAGATGATATGGTGTACATGGAAGCATATGATAAATTGTTGGAGTCCTGGTTGACTTTGGTTCAAGATGACAAACATTTCCATAAAGGCTTCTTTACCCAACATGCAGTTCAGGTCTTTAATTCCTACATTCAGTGCCACCTAGCTGCTCCAGATGGTACAAGGAATTTGGTATGTTTTTTAATTTAACCCTTTACACCCTATTCAAATTACTGACATTCATATAAAAGAAGCATTATTTCATGAGCTGGTATCATTGCCCATTTTTAGATGCGGAAACTAATGTTTGAAGAGATTCAGTGATTTGCCAGTGATTACACAGATAGAAAGTACTTGAGGTGGGTGTTGATTTAGGCCAACGCTCCACCCATTATACCACCCTGTTTCCTGGATAACAAGGCAAACCCTGAACTTTATGGGTTTCAACTAGAAGAATAAATAATCCCCTGACAAAATCCTCAAATTTAGATCCCTCAACTGTCATCAGTACTGCTTTAAGCACTTAACCTTTTGCTTTTATCAAACAGGGTCAAACTTCTGACCAGATTCAGGAGCTGCTTATAACCAAAGAAGTCTTGGTTTGGTTGTGAGATAAGAGAAGGGAAAACCCACTGTAAAGGGAAAGATTGCAGTTTCTTCCCTCAGCATAGAGAGAAGGAAAAGCATAAGTAAGAGGTTATGTATTTCAAAAATCTACTTGCAAGAAGGCTATTTGGAACTTGGAACATAATTTCTCAAAAGAAACAGTTAATATTATTAAAGGGTAATTAGTTTTCCAGCCTAGTTCAAGTTGCACTTCTATAATAATATAGCCAAACTGTAGAGCTGATCTTCTTAATTTGCATTTTAGGGTTCTAAAGACTGGGGTATGGGGTGGAGAGAAGTATTTGAGTAATTAACCCTAAGTAAAATTTTAAAGTTGGTATTTTGTATTCCTCTGCCTCCTTTTTTTGCAACCCTTTCCTCCCCCTCCTAATGCTCTAACTCATTCCCAAGACCCCCAAATGAAGTGCTTTACTGACAACTTGCTTTTTACCCTTTCTCCCCTTATCTCCTTTCCTTTTCTAGTCAAGATTTCTAGTCTCTCACTACAAATGATCTCATCTATGTTTTAGAAGGAAAGCATCTTAATTGAATTTATTCAAGAACATCAAGGAACTTTCAGTCATTTATACTTAATTGTGAAAGGGTGCTTAAGTGTTTTAAAAACTATTCTTATTACTCTAAATTATTTCTAATTTTAGGCAATGCATTAAATAAGATAAAGTGAAAGTTTCTCTGAGGGTCAAGGATAGATAGCCTACAACTAAAGCTGTAAAATTCACTGATTCTGCATTTGTAAAGATTTTACAGACTGGGGTTCTGAGTCTGCTTTTAGAGCTTAAATTTATACATTTCTTAACCTATTCCTCTCTCCTTCCCCCTATTTTAACTTTCAGGTTTGTGTTTTTTGGAGTAATGGTGAGAGATGAGAGTGGGAGGAGGGGAGGTAGTTTCACCCCATTCAGAAATAACAAGATAGCACTGTTAGCATGTGTTTCTCCCTACTTTTTTTTTCTCAATCCAGTAATCAGTAACCCATAGGGATTTTCCTATCTATCAGTTTGATATGAATATACCTATACAAACACCTGCTCCCATTGTTACATCTCTTATAATTGGGTATTCTTTTAGTGATAGCTGTTAGATCCTTGGTAGTTTAGTGCATTATGTAGGGAGGCACACATTAACAGAAGGGCAGCTACTGCCAGCTTCCTTCTCTCCTACGTTCTTCACCAGCAACAAAGTTAAGAAAGCTTTAATCATTGGATCCTAAGCAATCTCTTTAACTTATTTGGAATAGTGGAAATTATATAATGCAGTTATCATGTTTTATTATGTAACAGTACAGTTCTTCAATCTTTGTTTCTTTTAATTGTCTGTAATAGACCGCCAATGGTGTAGCCTCACGTGAGGAAGAAGAAATAAGTGAACTTCAGGAAGATGACCGAGACCAGTTTTCTGACCAACTAGCCAGTGTAGGAATGCTAGGAAGAATTGCTGCAGAACACTGTATACCTCTTCTTACAAGGTACAAACAGTCCAAAGAAACCCCATGGAGAAAATGTTCTATGTTCAAAATGCCCTGGAGAGTACTTAAAGTGTTTAAAGACTTTTAAACACCCCTACCCCGTATTCCAGCTCACTGGAACAAATGGACAGAAACATATTCATGGTTGCATACCTTGGCACATACATTTGGAGCACAGGCACTACAGGATAGATGGCAGAAAGTATGGAAAACATGGTACGAGAATGGTTTGACCCATATAAATAAACACTTGGAATATTCTATTTTCAAATGTCCATTGTGTACTATGAGTCTTTGTTTAAAAAAAAATATTCGTTAAATGCTGTTATATATAATAAAGCAAAATTGTTATGACATAGTTAAAATTGAAATTTATTTTACTTATATTTAATATATTATATGTTAACTGTTCATAGTTAAAAGAGATTATAGTGTTATAAATCCTTAATAACTGAATTTTTCAATTCATTTATTATTTTCAGTTTATTAGAAGATAGAGTAACAAGGCTTCATGGCCAGTTACAAAGACATCAACAGCAGCTACTTGCCTCACCTGGTTCGGGTGCCATTGACAACAAAGTGCTTGATGATCTATATGAAGATATTCACTGGCTTATTTTAGTTACAGGTAGGGTGATGGTTCTTTTAAAAATTGCCACCTGCTTAGTTTCAGGCATGAGAGCAGTTTAAAATTAAATTAAAATTTAAAATTGTTATTAAATTAAAATGCATTAATTTGCATAGAATGTTGTGTGCTATAATAGAAAGAGCGCTTTCTATGAGACACAAGTTTGAATTTTAGCTCTTTCAATTACTAGCTGTTTCACTTGGATAAAGGACTTAAACTCATCTGTAAAATCAAGATGATAATTTCACTGCTTTCTCACAGGAATTGTAATTTTTTAATAATATATTATATATAGCTAACTAGTCTCTTAGGACTTTGTTTAGGTTTTTAAAAAGTGTTAAATATCATGGCAAAATATTGCCCCCTTTGTCAGTTGTAAAAAAGGTGTGCAAAGCAATATGCCTACTTTGTTTCATTTAATAGCAGCCAAGTGAGGTAATTACTACAAATATTATTGTTCCCATTTTGCTGAGGCAATTGGGGTTAAGTGACTTGCCCAGGGTCACACAACTAGGAAGTGTCTGAGACCAGATTTGAACTCAGGTCCTCCTGACTTCAGGGCTGGTGCTCTAACCACTGCGCCACCTAGCTGCCCCATATTGTTCCCATTTTATAGGTGAGGAAATTGCTTTAGAGTCATTGTGAAATAACAAATGCAATATTGGACTAGGAGTAGAGAAGCCCTGTATTCAAATTCTCTCTCTAATACTTGTTAGTTTTGTGAAATCAAGGCAGCAAATTTAAGCACCTATCATATGCCAGGCATTCTGGTAATTAAGCACTAGGGCTACAAAGAAAGGCAAAAACAGACCCTGCTTTCAAGCAGTTCAGTTTTAAAAAGGTGGGGGTAGGGAGAGGTGGAGTACAACATGCCCTATGACCATTGACAAGTACTTAACTTTTCCAGTGCTTAGCAACTGTTAGAATTATCTAAAGTTATAGAAGCATTGAAATTTATATTGGTGAAGAATAACATATTAATAATGTCAAGATAATTGACTCATTACTCTTAACATAGTAATAGTCCACCTTTTCATGACAGTTCTAAATTTATTAATAGGAGAATGATTATTTATATAATTTTATATACAATGATTATATCATTTTCTATAAAGTGTGTACATGAAATGATTTATTTCCTTTTCTTCAGGGGATTTTTTTATTCACAAAGTTGTAAAATATTAGGAGGGAAGAAACTTAAGTTTTTTCTGAGCTAGCTTTATGTGGTATTAACTTTATATGGTATAAAGGCTTTAAATAAGTAAACCTGCAAATTTACACGAAATTTCACTGTTCTTTCGAAAATTGTCAATGAAAAGGCGTTATTATAAAAGATAAATTCTGATGGCTAAAAACTGCATTCATCTTTTCCCCTCATTTTTTTAAACTAAAGGCTACCTCTTAGCTGATGATACTCAGGGAGAGACTCCGTTAATACCTCCAGAAGTAATGGAATATTCCATTAAGCAATCAACTGAAGTTGACATTAATACAACTCTTCAGATCTTGGGATCTCCAGGAGAGAAGGCTTCATCCATCCCAGGTTGCAACAGAACAGATTGCGTAATTAGGTAATACTAAATATGTGGTTACATTTTTATAATTTTCACAATATTATAAGTAATAAGTTGTTCAGAAAATGACTGTAAGTACTTTTTATATTTAAGTGATATAGGAAAAAATATGAAGGTTGCAAAGGTTTAAGTTTATAAAAAGTGGTTGATAGAATATTGTTACAGAAAAAGAAAAAAGGGGGGTGAGAGTTGTGAAATTACTATGAACTGAACATATAGTTGATTATAGAGCCTCTAGGGAAGGTATTGTTTAATGCAAAAAAATTTTTTTTTCACATTTACTGTTGCTAACTGTAATTCCCTCCATTTTATCCTTTTTCCTATTTATTCTATTTTCCCTTTTCTTTCTCCCTGTCCTTCTTCAAAAGTGTTTTGCTTCTGATGACCCATTCCCTAATATGCCCTCCCTCCTTTTATCCCTTTCCTCTCCTATTTTCCTATAGGGTAAAAGAGATTTCTATACCCTACTGAGTATATCATTCCCTCTTTAAGCCAATTCACTCTCCCTCACATCCCCCATCTTCTTTCCACTATGAAAATTTTTTTTTCCTTTTCTACCTTCCCTTTTCTCTTTCTCCCAGTGTATGCTTATTAATTTTATTTTTTAGAAATCATTTCCTTACATATTCAATATCATATCTATGCCCTCTATGTATATATATATTCCTTCTGTCTTAATAATGAGAAAGTTCATACAAGTTAAAAGTATGATCTTCCCATGTAAGGATGTAAACAGTTTAAACTTATGATTTTCCTTTCCTGATTACCTTTTTATGCCTCTCTTGAGTCTTGCTTGTATTTGAAAGTCAAATTTTCTATTCAACTTTGGTCTTTTCATCAAGAATTGCTTAAAAGTCCTCTATTTCATTGAACATCTATTTTCCCCACTGAAGGAGTATACTCAGTTTTGCTGGGTAAGTTATTCTTATATTCTTATAATTAAGAATAATTAGCCTTTGATCCTTTGCCCTCTGAAATATCAAGCCTTTCAGTTCTTTAATGTTGACTGGCTCCATGACACTTGAATTGTTTCTTTTTGGCTGCTTGCAATATTTTCCTCTTGACCTGGGAGCTTTGGAATTTGGCTATAATATTCCTGGGAGTTTTCATTTTGAATCTCTTTTAGGAGGTAAGAAGTGTATTCTTTGCATTTCTATTTTACCCCTTGGCAGGTTCCTTGATAATTTCTTGTAAGATGATGTCTAGGCTCTTTTTTTTTTTTTTTTTTTGGGACCATGGCTTTTAGGTAGTCTGGTAATTCTTAAATTGCTTCTGTTAGATCTGTTTTCCAGGTCAGTTGTTTTTCCACAGAGATATTTTTTTGTATTGTCCTTTTTTTTTTTTCTTCATTCTTTTGGGGTTTTGTTGTTTCTTAATTTCTAATAAAGTTTTTAGCTTCCATTTGCTCAATTATAATTTTTAAGAATTATTTTCTTCAGTGAGCTTTTAAGTATTTCCTTTTCCATTTGGCCAATTCTACTTTTTAAGGAATTTTTTTCTTTAGTGAATTTTTTCCCCTACACCTCTCTTTCCATTTGACCAGTTGTACTTTTTAAGGCCACCTTTTCCTCATTGACTTTTTGTACTTACGTTATCATTTGGACTAGTCTGTTTTTTAATGTGTCATTTTCTTTAATTTTTTTTGTCCTTTTTTATCAAGCTGTTGACTTGTTTTCCATGATTTTCTTACATCAGTTTCTTTTTTCTTCCCAAGTTTTCCTCTACTTCTCTTACTTGATTTTCAAAATCCTTTTTGAGTTCTTTCATGGCCTGAGACCAATTCATATTTTTCTTGGAGGTTTTCTATGTAGGAGCTTTTATCTTTTTCTGAGTATTTGTTTTGATCTTTTTTTGTTACCATAGTTAACTTTCTGTAATAAGAAATTTTTTTTCTGTTGTTTGCTTTTATTCTCAGACTATTACTTCACTTTTGGTTAAAGTAGGATTTTTCTTCCAGAATAGAGGGTGCACTGTCCCAAGTTTCAGAGTTTTTGTGCAGCTGTTTCCAGAAATAATTCTAAGGACCTATAACTTTTCAGTTCTTGCAAAATGCTATGATCTAAGGAGAGATATATACTCCTGTCTTGGCCTGGGAACTGGTCTGTGAGCATCCATAAGTACTGTTTTCTATCTGGAACTGTGACCAGGGACCAGGGACTCGCCTGTGAGCTGAGCATAAGTTCTGATGTGCTATTCTTCCTTTTTGCCCTGGGACTGCCACCCAGGAGGATTACCCAGCTCTAAGTACAGACAAAGCAACAGAGTCTTGACACCAGTGCCATCAGAGAGACCCCTGTAATCTTCTTCTTACCTCTTGTTTAATCACTTTACTGTATGTAGGCTGAGAGCTCTGGATGCAGCCTACTCCTGGTCTGCTGGGGCCTGGTGTGTGTGGTACAGCCTGTCCTAAAACAGTCTCTCCCAGGGAAATAGAACTTTCTGGCCTATTTTCTATGTTGTCTTTACCTGGAAAAATATTTCTTCAGGTTCTTTTGTGGGTTCTGCTGCTCCAGAAACTGTTTATTGTGTTATTTATGTGTTGGAGGAGTTTTTTGGAGAGCTTAAGCAAATAGCTGCCTTTTCTCCACCATCATGGCCCCACCTACTGAGTTTTACTTTTAACAAGGATATTGACATGGCCTCCACAAGCTGGCACTGACCTTTAAATGTGGCATCCAGAATTAAATGCAGTAAATAGTCCTAGTGTTACCTGACCAGTTTAGAATACAAAGGGATTATAACTTTGCTTGTATTCTCTAGAAACTATGATTCTTTTAAAAATTAAATCCCTAAAGAGTATGGAAGGAGGGAATAATATATAGTGAAGCTAGAAAGATAGATTTGAGCCAGGTTTTAAAAGGGCTTTAAAAACTAAACAGAGAGGTTCATATTATATCTTAGAGGCAACAGGGAATCATCAGGGTTTATGAATTAGGGAGTGACATGGTCATTGACAACTCCATGAAATTGTTGTCTAGCTGTGTCTCTCCAAGACTGTTCTTATACTTTGAACCTATGTTTAAGCAGTTAGATGTATTCGTCTTAAATTTCAACTTAGTAGATTTGGTCTGTTCTAGCTTATGAAGATTTTAGATTTTACTTTTATCCAAGTCACTGTTAAAAAATATTGAATGCATGTTGAAGGTAGAAACTGTCATTGTTAAAGAGACTTCCCTCTTAGTTTACATTCATTGATTAAAATTACCACCTTTTTGGCCTGTTTGTTCAGGGCATTTCAAATCTGGTTTTACTTTACATTATTTTTGTTCTTTACCAACAAAGTTGGCACATTGGACTCTGTGTGGGTGTGTGGGTGTGTGTGGGTGTGAGTGATCTGAAACACATGATTTGGCCCATCTGTTAAGCCTTTGAAAATAGGAAAGAGTCTTAGTCTAATAAGATTTCATATTGATGAACCCAGGCTGACTCTTCTCTTTTATTTTCATTCATCTTTTTATTTTTTTATTTTTATTATTTTTTTATTAAAGCTTTTTATTTGCAAAACATATGTATGGGTAATTTTTCAACATTGACCCTTGCAAAACTTTCCATTACAAATTTTTCCCCTCTAGTCCCCACCCCTCCCCTAGATGGCAGGAAGTCTACTACATGCTAATTATGTTAAAATATTTGACAAATCGAATATGTATATACATATTTATACAGTTATCTTGCTGTGCAAGAAAAGTCGGATTTAGAAGAAAAAAAACTGAGAAGGGAAACATAATGTAAACAAACATCAGTAGAGAGCATGAAAATGTTATGTTGTCCACATTTCATATCCCTCTCTGGGTGTATATGGCTTTTTTTTTCTTTTTCTTTTTTTCTTTTTTTAATTGAAGCTTTTTATTTGCAAAACATATGTATGGGAACCCTTACAAAGCTTTCTGTTACAAATTTTTCCCCCCTAGTCATTACCTCTCCCCTAGATGGCAGGAAATCCATTACATGTTAATTATGTTAAAATACTTGACAAATCGAATATATTTCCACACATCATTGTTGTGCAAGAAAAATTGTACCTACAAGGAAAAAAAAAATCAGAGAAAGGAAACAATGCAAACAAACATCAATGGAGAGCATGAAAATGTTATGTTGTGGTCCACGTTTCATATCCCTCTCTCTTGAGTGTGTATGGCTTTCTTCACTGAACAATTGGAACTGGTTTGAAACATTCATTCATCTTTTTAAAAAAATGTTCTTGCTATGAATACTTCATAAAATCTAAATATGTTTCTTATAATTTCCTAGAAAAATTCTGACCTGTACTTTCCAGAGCTCCATCCTCTTACCCATCTGAAAAAATCCTTGATTGAGAACCATTCATTTTTCAATCTTAACCACAGGGGGAAGAAAAATACCATATAATATACAAAAACTTGTTTTAAGCTTTTTAAATGGACCTTAACTATGTAGATGTGAAAATTGATTTATAGAATAATGAATTAATTGTTCCATTTGTTCAATTTTGGATCCCAAAAATTTAAAAATGAAGCAGTTACCTTTCTTGAAAACCCTTTGTTAATTAAAAAAAAAGTATATTATTTTTCTGAGGAAATTATAGCATCTTTTATTTCATGTAAAGGAATCTTTAGCTAGGATTTAGGTTTGAGGTTCTTCCTCTTTGAAAGAAATTGAAATCATGAAAGGCAAAAATCATGGAAGTTTTATAAAATACTTTGGGTTTTTTCTTAATTTGATTACAATAAGGTCTAATAAGGGAAATTCATTGCTTTTGGGAAAGGTTTTGGTTTTTTTAGAAGTATTAATGACAGGGCAGCTAGGTGGCCCAGTGGATAGAGCACCAACCCTGAAGTCAGGAGGACCTGAGTTCAAATCTGGTCTCAGACACTTAACATTTCCGAGCTGTGTAACCTTGGGCAAGTCACTTTAACCTCAATTGCCTCAGCAAAAAAAAAAAAAAAAAGAGAAGTATTAATGACTAGCTGTTTTTGGTGGTAGTAATATTTTATGTTCTTTATGTTCTGGGTACAACTTAAAGAACCATGGGGAGCTTTGTTTTTTCCTTTTTGTTGTTTCGCATTAGAAACACTGCTTTTTTATGATAATTCATATGAGTAAATATAAATTTTTTTCTGATTATCACTATCCAAGCCAATATTTAAAATAAAATCTACAGCATAGGCGGTATGGTATAAGTCAGGTAAATTATCTTGGGACAAAATAATTTATAAAATAAAAACTGAAATATTTATTTCTCAAAAAAATTATTCCTTTTACTTTTTCATATTGAAAAAATAATTTTTGTCTAAAGAATAGAAACATATAATAGGTTGAATATGAAAGAAAAGAAACATAATTCTATAAGTAACACAGCATGAGGCCTTTTTATAAAAGGTACCAAAATTAGAATCTAGATAGAACAGGGTTTATATATGTGAAAGTATTTTCACATTCTTCAATATAATATTCCTACAACTCACCACAATGCTGTCTTCCAGGACGAGCCCTACACTCTGTTGATCATTACATGTTTTTATAAAATCTTTTTACATAATTTCCTGCTAAAATCAATTCAAGTGTAACAAGTTTATGTCTCTGCCTTATGTTTGAATTGATGGAATTTGAATAGTATAAGTAGCTTATGTGCAGAAAGAAGAGTATGTTCTTTGTTGGAATAATTTTGCAGGAAATACAAAATAATATAATATTGGTATAAATTTCCCGACAAAAATCCTGTCATTGATTTCACCAATGTTCTAGTGTATCTGGAAGTAGAACTTCTGATTTAGAAATGACAGAGATTGTATAATGGATAAAAAGATTAAAATTTCTTGGTGTTTGAGTTCATAGTTCTTATATAATTTCAGAGATTATAATGTAATTCAGTGCTGTCTAATTTTTCTGAGGTGATATTTTACTGAGGTTACATTAATTCAACATACCGTTTTCTCTATCACTTTATAGTGATTCATTTATAATCTTGATTTTTTTTTCTTTTTTCCTGTTTTTCTCTCTTCTGTGCAGGTTAAAAACATATAATACTGTACCCATCTATATCCCTGTTTAGGGGATAGGACTGTGGTTTCAGTTTAGCCACAATCCAAAGTATTAAAAAAGGAAACAAAATTTGTTTTTCAAAAACAGTGTGAAATAGAAAGATGTAAAATAAATAATCTCTATTTTTTGCCTACAGGTTATTGTCTGCCATACTGAGGGTTTCAGAAGTTGAATCTCGAGCAATAAGAGCAAATCTAACACATCTACTTAGTCCACAAATGGGAAAAGATATTGTTTGGTTTCTAAAACGATGGGCAAAAACCTATCTTTTGGTGGATGAAAAACTGTATGATCAGGTCAGAACACAAAATTGTGTAACCTTGTTTATATGTTTGGTGATGATTAGCTGTAGAAACAATTTGTTTCTCCTTTGAAATTTTTTTTCTATAAAATCATTTCAGAATACAAGGATTGGAACATGTTCAAGTTTAAATAAAGAAAAAGCTAATTTTTCCAATACTTAATAAATTGTTTTCCTCAGAAATTAAATATGTAACAAATTATGTTTTATTTTAATGTTATTTATTTATTTATTTATTTATTTTTTGCATTTTGCTGAGGCAATTGGGGTTAAGTGACTTGCCCAGGATCACACAGCTAGGAAGTGTCTGAGATCAGATTTGAACTCAGGTCCTCCTGACTTCAGGGCTGGTGCTCTAACCACTGCGCCACCTAGCTGCCCCTTATTTTAATGTTTTAATGCTTATACTTTGGTTGTGGGTACACGCTCCTCTTGCACGTATCCACAACAATGTACATGTGTGTGTAAAAGTAATAAATTTTAGGGAATGTCATTTGGAAATGTGAGTGGGCAGCATGTGAAACATTCTTCTGGCTTTTATTTGTCATTTGAATATCCCACATTCAGACAAAACAAAATGAAATTTTCAATTTGGCTTTTTTTTTAACATGCTGATTTTTGTTATTATTATTATTTAACAAATGTTCTGACTTAGCTTTTTTTTTCCTTTGATTTTTTTTGTTTGTTTGTTTGTTTTGTTTTGTTTTTTGTTTTTGGCTTTCCTAAGATAAGTCTGCCATTCAATACAGCATTTGGAGCAGATACAGAAGGTTCTCAGTGGATTGTTGGCTACCTCTTAGAAAAAGTCATCAGTAACCTTGCAGTATGGAGTAGTGAGCAGGATCTTGCAAATGATACTGTACAATTACTGGTTACATTAGTGGAACGAAGAGAAAGGTAAATATTGAATTGATTTAGATAGATTTTTTTTTTCCCTCTCCCCACCCCCTGCCCCCATTTATCCCTTTTGTTTCTAATTTTCTTTACTTCCCTATATTAATTTTAATGTCTAAACTAGATATAATTCTCATTTTTCATCAGTATGAAATATTCCTGGAAATTACATAATTGTCAAATTTGAAATTGTCAAAAAATTTAAAGGAGTCAGCAATAAATAAATAATGCAATAATAAATAAATATATGTGATAACAAGTGATAAATGTGTAGTTATAATAAGTATTAGGTTATAAAGCAAAGACATAGCTAAAAACCTCTTTAATTTCTTACAACAGTAAAAATTATTATGCTTTTATAGAATTTTAGAACTTGGAGAGATACCAAAATCATGTGAAAACTTCTTTTATTCTGCTGGTAAAAACACTGGCAACCAGAGATTTTGCTCAAGATTACACAGTTAATTAATGGTAGATCCAGATCCATAATCCAGGTGCTCTAATAAGATGATAGATACTCTCATTATACTACTCAGCAACACTTAATACAATTCTTTAAAGTAGGTGCAAATGTACTAGAGAAATTAGAAAAGACCTTGTGTGTTACAAAGTATATTCAGTTAAACTCTACTATGATATACTTTAAACAATCTTAACTAAGTGTGATAGTTACAGTGTAGCTTGGATTCAAACTCATTTCTTCTGACTTCAAATGTAATACTATATATTTCACAGTACAATAACCTTTAAATGTTTTAATTACTTGGACTTTTAACTCCTTGAGAACAGCTTGATTCCTTGAAATTTTGAAGAAGGATTTTGGTAAACTATGTCTCAAACACATAAGTAAATAAAAGCTGTCCAGGGAAATTTGAACATTTACAGAATTACATGTGATCAACAAAGGCACAAACCTTCTTTTAATTTAAAATTGATTATTGCAGTATCTTGTAGTCAATTAGTACTTAAAGGGAAATCTGGATTCTGGTGCTCATTGTTACTAACTTGTATGACCATAAATCCCTTAAATTCTCCTGAACCTCAGGATCTCTATTGGTAGTGAAGACAAAAGACTAGAATAAATTGTTTCTTCCTTCCATCTATAAAATTCTTTGACATTAATTCTAATAATTGTTTAGAGAATAGTTTCTTGAATTTATTCATCTTTTTCCAAAAAAAAAATATATATATATATATGTATATATATATATAAAAAGCAACTTGAGTTCAAATCTTCATTCTGTAGAAAAATAAGTTACAAATTAGCAGTCAAAAATGTCTACATAGAAGAGATGAAAATGCTTATGGATCATTTATATGAATTGTTTATGAATAAGTTTATAGTTTATTCCTACTCTATATTCACTTAAATTGATGTGATGACTAAAAGGATAGAAGTGAAGTACACTACATAAAAGAACTGATTCTACCCTTTTAGGTTTATTTGTTTATCTAGCATTGTAGTTAATTACTATACCTAATTCAGAAATCATGCATTCTAGCTATCGGTGAGGCACTTCACAATGGAAATTTCTCTATTATTCTTAAAGATGAGATTGTGGTTCATTAGTAAGCATAGTAATCTTAATTGAAAATGATAGAAAGTTTTTTTTTTCATTAATTATACCACTTTTGCAATTCAGAATGACTTTTTTTTTCATAAAAGGATCCTTCTCATTTTAATGTTGAATGAAATACTTTTTTTTAATCTGAAATCATTAAATTGACAGTTTTTTTAATTCTTGCCTAGTATTTTCTTTGTTTTACAGTTTGTAAAAACAGGACCAATCTGTAGAATACTATTCTTTAAACCATGCTATAATTGAAAGAAGCTAGACTTGAAATTGTGTATCTTAAGAGTCATATTCCAGATTCAACATTTATTAGTTCTTTAACCAAATAAAAAGTGCCTAATCTTTCTGCACCTCCTTTTCCTCATTTATAAAAGGAGCATAATTAAATTTGTAGCCTTTATATAACTAGGTTGTAGGGAAAGCATTTATAAACCTGAAAGCACTTAATAAATATGAGATGACATTGTTCTTTCAAATTAAATTATTTTTTGATGAATTGAATTCTACAAGTTGCCAAACCTTATATTGTAATAGACAGTTAAGGTGTTATGGTGCAATTAGGACACTAATTTGGCCTAAAACAATTGCTGCCTGTGTGACCTCAAGCATTTAATCTCTTTTTGGCTCAGTTTTCTCATCTATAAAATGAGAATAGCATGTATCTTCCATGGTTATCGTGAGGATTAAGCGAGTTTATAATTGTAAAGCTTTTAGCACAATGCCCGATGTATAGTAAGTACCATATAAATGGTTTCTGTTGCTATTATTTACTTTTAATATTAAAAAGTCACTTGGATATTAAAATCCAGGTTAGATGGGGGGGGGGGAAGGTGTTTTTTTTTGTGTGTGTGTGTGTGTGTGTGTGTGTGTGTGTGTGTGTGTGTAGGTATATGCTGTATGTGAACATAGGTTTCTTCTTGTTATCAGAATAGCTTTTAGGGGATCATCAGAAAAATCTAGAAAGGGGGGAATATGTAGTGATGTAATATGATATAATCATTAACAAGAATATAGCTGTTATAGAAATAATTAATGTATATGTTCGCATATTAGAGTAGTCTGGAAACTGAAATCTTTAGTTAACTATTACTAAACACATTTATGCTTGTGGTTATAAAGGTAATAGGGAGAAGAGAAAGGTGGGTGGGTGATGTTCAGATGAAGTAGTTCCTTGATGCAGTTGCAATATTAGGTCCCTTACATCTTTTTCCAGAGCAATAAATTAGATTTTTCTAGTTGAACATGAGAAAAAGAGAGGGGATATATGAGACATATGACCGGCCTCCCCATTCTTATTCCCCCCCAAAAAAACCCTAATAAATTCTGATATCGCCTATTTTTTAATACTCTAGAGGAGATAACATGATATAGTGGAAAAGACTTGTCAGATTTGATGTCAAAGATCTGGGTTGAAATCCCAGGTCTACCTTTGTGATTTAACTTCTCTGGGTCTCAGTTTCCGTATTTGTCAAATTAGACTTGGTCGGCATGAACTTTTTAGTTCTCTTCTGGATTTAAATCTATAATCCTTTGGTAGTGTGTGCAGAATGATTTTAATAGAATTTGTAAATTGGTTGTGTTTAATACTGTATAAACTGAAATTGCATTCTGATATTCCAAGCTTTGTGATATCTGGTTCATATTTGTAATGCCCTTTGTAAATTATTTCTGAAGATATTTTCTTTGGTATAATATTCCTTTAAATGTAGAACTGTAGGTCTTTCTGTTGATAATCTTTGCCCTTAAGTTCAGTGGAAATAACTAGTTTTATATTGGAATGTTTTCTCCCTATCATTTAGGGCAAACTTAGTAATTAAATGTGAAAATTGGTGGAATTTAGCAAAACAATTTGCAAGAAGAAGCCCACCTCTTCACCTCTTATCAAGTTCTGTGCAGAGAACACTTATGAAGGCTTTAGTTTTAGGAGGTTTTGCTCATATGGACACTGATACAAAACAGCAGTACTGGACGGAGGTAATATTTTTATCTATCTCATTTGTATCTTATAGTGAAACAAAACCATGACCATGTCTATATTATACTAGAGCAGCTTATTAAAAAACTAATTTTAGTCCCTTAATCTTTATGATATCAGCCTATTAGTGGTTTGTCCCCTGAGTTTATTTATGATCTTTGTGATGGTATTGAAGATTATTAATAAGTATAAACATTTGGACATACTTATAACCAGTTATTACTGAGCCTCATTTTCCCAAGAGCAGACTGTCATAAAGATGCACTTAGAAAGAAGAGTTTGTAGGCAAGGAAACATTTTCCTATGTTTAGACAGAAAAGAAACTGTACAGAAAAGGATTGAATGAAACACTGACATGGTCATGACCCTAAAGAAATTTGAATTGGAAATAGGAAGTAATTGGCAAGCACGTACAACCTACACATGTAGGTAACACTTTGTTTCATAATAAATAATATTAGTATTCTAGAACAAGAGCTTTATTATAGTCTGCATAACAGGAATCTTAGCACTCATTTCTAGAGTCCGTGTAAATTGACCATATAGTGACAGGTTCTTAACCCTTCTATACCACAGGAACATATTTATTGACTAGAATCATTCTGGGCTCAAAGGATAGAATTAAACTTATTATTGTTTTATTTAATTCTACTTAAAATTATTTCAGTAGTCATTACTTAGTTCATACTTAGTTTTAACCTGTTATAAAAGTATTCTCTGTGCACGGGAAACATATTCCTTGCAAGGGGACATACCAGCAAGAACTTTTATTTCATATGCTAATATAATGGGAGGAGGAAAAGAATTTTTCTTAGACCTGTGACAGTGTGGTCTCTGTATTAGAATATCTTTCCCCCATTGTGCCATCTGTAATACAGTGAGTGGGCAGGGAATGGCATTTAACTTCTGTTTCTGCTTTGAATTCTAGGGTTTGCCACCCCTCATGTTGAAAAATTGATAATTTAGTTCAAAACCCTTAGCTTACTCTGTGTGAGTGCACATGCTCATAAATCATAAGAATACTTTTGCCTTATGAATACTTGGGCTTCCAGCTTGGTAAATATCCACTTTCTAAAATATCAATATTCATGACATGTTTTTATAGGTTCTACAGCCACTTCAGCAAAGATTCTTGAATGTGATAAATCAAGAAAATTTTCAGCAAATATGTCAAGAAGAAGAGGTCAAACAAGAAATAACTGCCACTTTAGAGGCACTGTGTGGTATTGCTGAGGCTACTCAGATTGACAATGTAGCAATCCTCTTTAATTTCCTGATGGACTTCCTTACCAATTGCATTGGACTGATGGAAGTTTACAAAAACACCCCAGAAACTGTTAATCTCATAATAGAAGTTTTTGTTGAAGTTGCACATAAACAGATTTGCTATCTGGGAGAGGTAAACACTACCTAATTTTATCTTTTTTGGATACAAAGTAATAATAGTTGTAATAAAATATAAAGAACACCATGATTATACTGTCTTTAATGAATACTAGCTAGAAGTTCTTTTTTTTTATTTCCCCAAACATTTTATTTTCCCCAAACATAAAAGCCTAGTTAAAATACATTTATCAAGGAAGTAATAAGCTTGTTTAATAAATAAAATTCCCACTTCCAAAATAATATGTTAATTATCTCTTAATTTCTTTTTAATGACACGGGCTCCATAATTAGCTTCATCAAAATGATGAGTCCGTGAAAGAACAGATTGATGGAATATTAATGTAATAGAATCCTTCTATACTATTATACTGTGGGAGATTTAAAATAAATCCTTTCCATATTTCTCACTTATAAATCATAGGGAAGTATATTCATTCACTAAATTCTTAACCTGTTTGCTAAGAAAAGTTAAACTGTCAAGATATTACTTTAGAAAGACAGTTTGATAGCTATAATTCAAGAATTTTTATTTGTATTCATTAGTATATTAGTATTTATCCTATCTCAAACCAGTCATTATAGGCTCCTGACATATAATTTTCTCTTTGTTAGGTCTGAGGAACCTGCCCAAAAGTAAGCTTATACTTTTATTAAGTATTATAGTAATAGATCCATTAATGAATAGGCAGTATAGTTAGATTTTATTAAATTACTCCTTTTTCAATCCTTTTCATAAGTAGATCTTATAAGCAGAACCTGAGAGGGAATAAATATAATAGTAGCATATCCATTTGTGCATTTTCCATTGGAGCCCTTGTTTAAAAAAAAAAAATCTAATTTAATATCTAAATGGCACATGTTATAAAATCACTGGCTGGTACAGAATGTCAAGAGTAAAATACTTAAAAATATATAATAAAAAGGGAACTAGGTGGTATTGGAATATTTAATCATTGAATATTAGAGTTAAATCATCAAAACCAACCCCTCCTCATTTTGCCAATGAAGAACTTGGTTTCAAGAAAATTGTTTTGCTTTGTTTACACAACTACTTAGTTTTGAGTTGGGATTATAAAGTGTGAGCCAATGATCCAAAAAGTTTTTTTTTTATTAATATTTTAAGCATTATTACAATCTTAATATTTACTTTTCATTCATTATTGTTTTAAAATAATCAAAAGCCAATCTAACAGCTATTAATCTGATTGTAAATTTATCTAGATTACATTAAAAAAAGATGCAGTTTTTAATTGTTTTTCCAAGATTACTCTGCTATATAATATAATTTACTTTTCAAGTTTTTCTTTCTTACAGTCCAAAGCTATGAACTTGTATGAGGCCTGCCTCACTCTGTTGCAAGTGTATTCCAAGAATAATCTAGGTCGGCAGCGGATAGATGTTACAGCAGAAGAGGAACAATATCAAGATCTTCTTCTCATTATGGAACTTCTTACTAATCTTCTGTCAAAAGAATTCATAGATTTCAGTGATACAGGTATGAGTAGATCAGTAACTAAATATCCTCATGTTCTTACACAGTTTCTCCAAATAATTACACTAATCAAAGGCAAGAAAAGAAGCTAGTATCTGATTCTTGTTCTCCCATACTATTTCAAAAACTTCCATGTGATGGAGAGGATTTATACAATGGTTGAGAAGAGTATACTTAGATTTAGATTTTCACATTTCACTTTTTGAATTATCAACCATTCCTATCCCTTTAGAATGCTCTTCTTTCTTGTCTGTTAGTACTTTTTGTCCTTGTAGGTGTTAACTAAATCTATACATTGGCCTCCCATAATCTTCTTTCAGAAATGGTGCTACCTCACAGTAGAACCTCAGTGATAGCATTTATTCATTTCCATTCCTGTTGTTCAGTGTGATGTGAATAGAGCTTCTATAAGATCATTTCTGTACTTTTGTTAATTTTTTTTTTTTATAGCAATTGTTGGGGGTTTTTTGTTTGTTTTCTTTTCTTAAGGGTAAAGGAAATAATTTTCAGAGGCAGAATCATTATGGAAAAACAGTCGAAAATCCGGGAAGACTGAATTCAGTACTGGTTCTGCAAACTAACTCAGTATGACATTTTGTGCAGAGTCCCTTCACTTCTAAGATGAGACTTCACTTTACTTACCTGTAAAATGAAGAAATTTGACTAAATGATCACTGATTGCATGATTGTTTTTTGCTATAGTTTCCCTGAGTGATCTTATGGGAATTTTGTCATCCTAGATCTCTTCATAGACTAACATTTCTGGAATTCTCAATACATTTCAGATCCTCATGTGGTAGTGATTCTCAGATTCATAGTTTCATTCCTGACTTTTCACCAGCTTTATATTCCCATACTTAGAGAAGATGTGCTCACTGACATATTGCTCTTCATAGTCAGTTCAGTCCAACAACCATTTATTTAAAAGTGCTTGTTGTAGTTCACACATTCTGCTAGAGACAGTAGGAGTCCAATAAAACAGCCCTTCCTGTCAAGAACCTTACCGTCTATTGGTAGGGATACGTTTTGAACACATACAAGATAATGTGAGAATAGAGAAAGCTTACTAATACCTAGTAGGGAGGTGGGATTTCAGAGCAGACTTTTGTGTATTCAGTGCCACCTGAATTAAAACTTGAAGTTAGCATTCTAAGAGAAAAAAAATGAGGAGGGGAAAAAGTGCCTTTCAGGACTGGAAAGCAGCCTTGAAAAAAAAGAGATAGAAGATGAAATTTCTATAAATCCTCAATGAATTCTTCCTCTCAGATTAAATCACAGAATCTGGATTGGAAGCAAGTTTAGGCCATCTAATCCAACTCTTACCAGGCCAAGAATTAGCTCTATAACATCTCTAACAAATAACTGTCCAGCCTTTGAAAGGTCTCTAGTGAGGTGGAACCTACTACCTACTGCAGCCCATTTTTGGACAGCTGGAGTTGTTAGGAAGTATAGCCAGTTTCATGTGTTTATTTACCTTCTAGGGAAAAAGGTGTAGTTGGCTAAGAAATAAATGTTTTAAGAAAATGATAATGATCATTTGTTTAGATAAGGACTTTTAAAAAACAATCCTGGCATTTAAAATGTAATGATATTATTTATGGAAAATATAATTATGAGAGAGATAAGTTCCTCTTCCCCCTCCCCCCACCCCAAACCCAACCAAATATGGTGCTTCCCAAAAGTACATTATCATATGTTTTTAAGTTAATAATTGCCTAGTTTGCAGCATCTTTCCATTGAAAGGTATTTGAAGAATTTTGGCATAAAGGGGGTATTCAATAAATAATTTTATTGTTTGATTCATCTGAAATTAAAGTATCCTTTTTTTCCCCCCTGAGGCAATTGGGGTTAAGTACTTGCCCAGGGTCACACAGTAAAGTATCCTTCTCTAAAGAAAAGACTATAGAAGCAAAAGAAACAATGTGGCAGTTACACAGAATTAATATACAGAATTATACTACTTTGAGGGAATTACTTAGAGGAGTTAATATTAAGGAAACTTGTTTTCTTGGCAAATTTTTGCTGTATTGAGACCACTCTAGCAGTATCAAAATAGAGAACCACCTTCACTTCTTAGTGTTCTATTAGGAGGTTTAATTGGATAAATAGTATGTTTAATCTGTGATAGAAGAACCAAAAAACAAAGATTGCTGTCTCCCACATATTTAGAATAAAAGACAGCAAATAGGATAACCAATAAGCATTCATTCATCTTCTACATGCCAAGTACCTTAGTAGATACTGAAGATAGAATGAAATGTACCAACTTCCTCCATGATACCTTCTCTGTCTATAGTATTTCCTACTAATCTTCCCTTTCTCAGAAATCCGTTGTCTTTACTTACTTTAGCATTTGATCACTGAGTACTTCACTTTATTATTTATGTGTATGTTTTACTTCCTAAATAGATTCCCAAATAAATTATAAAGTGGAGAACAGGGACTATTTCTTGAACTTCATGTGTATCCCGTTGCACATCTGGCATAGTGCTGGGTGCATGGTAACAACTACATAAATAATTCATTAATGAAGACATTAAGGAAAGAACTAGGAAGTTATCTGTAGCTTAAGCTTCATTTTCCAATTTTTCAAAATTTGAAGATGTCTTGATCTCTAGCTATACTAATGTACTTTATTGCTTATCAAACTTTGTGCCATATCCCAGGAAAAGTGAAAAGGTGATAAGATAACTAGACAGAGCTAAAATAATGTTTACTCCCTTGGAAACTGGCCTAGTGAATATGTAGAGCCAGTTTCTTTAGCTGTTTAGGTGGTTTTTTATTTTTATTTTTTTTTACTGATCTCCTATCAGTAAAGAAATGAAGGAATGAAAAAAGCATTTAAGTGCTCACCATGCCAAACACTCTCAACTCTGTTTTATTTAAGAAGTAATTATCTATAAAATTGATAATATTAAAGGTCAAATAAAACATTATTCTCTTCCCTTGGTGAATAAGGGTTCAAAGTATTATGTTTGAGAATTTTGTGGAGAAAATACCTTAGATGAGGTTGAGATACCAGTATAAGAAGACTAACTATGGTTTTATTGTAGTTTAACTGAATAAATAGGTATGTTTCAGATTACTTTCACATTGTTATTTTTAAATTTAATTGTAATAAGGTTTCTGTATTGCCACAATTTGATAATTTATACTTCAATAGCATTCTAAGAAGGTCATTTTAAATGAGCTTGAAATTTTTTTCAATAATGAAGAGAATAGCTGTTTTATTTATTATTTTTCTTTGTTACCAGTCACTGAGGGGAGAGAAAAAAGGTGGAAGATTATGGAAGATTATATCCAGGAATGACAATCCCATACTAAAAAAGCTATTAATGTTCTGGCAGAGATTAAAAAACATGAAATAGAGAAACAGTTTTTAATCCTGGTATCCACAGATAGAGTTCTGTGGTGATGTTGATTTAGATGGGAATAAAATTACATCTTAATTTCCACCAGTCTTTGGTTTCCTTTTGTTGTTGTTTATTTATTTTATTTGTGTCTGACTGTGTTCCCTTTTGAGATTTTCTTAGTAAAGATATTGGAGAGATTTGCCATTTTCTTCTCCAGTTCATTTACAGATGAGGAATTTCCACAAATAGGATCAGATGCCTTGACAAGGTCACACAGCTAGTAAGTATCTGAGGCCAGATTTGGACTCAGGAAGATGAGTCTTCCTGACTTTAGGCCAGACTCATTATCCACCACAATACCTACCTGTCCCCATGGTTTCCTTTACACTCTTATATGTTTAATTTATATATTTTAAAATATTGTTCTTGGAAGGCAGTAAATCTGTTAGAGATTGCCAAGAGAGTTCATGACTCACAAAAAGCTAAGACTCCCTTACTTAAGAAAATAATTTCTAAGATATGTCATACTCACTATAAGGACAGCAAGAGCTCAACTGTGAATTGGAGTAATAAAAGAAAACTACTTATAAGAAGAATAACTGTTGAGCTTTGCTGTGGGCTACATTTCCCCTGTATTCAGAATCAGAGTTCTGTGGTTCTCAATCCTTTTGAATACAAATAACAATAATAATAATAACAAATTAATTAACATTTAAAAAAAATTCTTCACATCTATTGTCTTAGAAAATAGTTGGCATTGTGGGTGGAGAGCTGAGTCTGGATTCAGAAAGACGTGAGTTTAAATTCTGTCTCAGGATATTTACCAGCTGTGTGACCTTGGACAAGTTACTTAACTTTCCTGCCTCAGTTCCCTCAACTGTAAACTGTGAGATAGAGATAATAATAGCACCAAGATCCTAGGATTATTGTAAGGATAAAATGAGATTTGGAAACACTTTGCAAATCTTAAAGCAGCACTGTTAATATTAACTATTATTATTATCATTGTTATTAAATGCTCTTAAATGAATTTTATTATCTATAATTGCATCTGCACATTTGAAAAATAATAGGAAAATTTGTGACATTCAAAATTCAAAGATATCTTTATGTAGTACTGATCATTTTGTCAATACATAAAGATAAAAACAATAGCGTTGGATGTGTTGAAGGCTTCTTGAAGTGACTGCAGCTGTTAATTTCATACCTTGGAAACCCTTGACAGAAATTCATTGGGCTGCTTATATATTGGAAGTTCAATCAATGTTTAAAAATAATTTTTTTTCCTTTATCAATGAACTTTATAAGAGTAGCAATCCCTTCAAAGTGATCCATGCCATCCTTGTCATTTTATTATACCACCTTAAAGTTTCTCTCCAACAAATCAATAAATATAAAAAGGTTTTATTAAGAGCTTACTATATGAAAAGTTCTGGGAATACAAGAAGAAAAGGAGAAACAATCACTTTTCTCAAGAAACTCATGTTCTGATGTGAGGGGCAGAGATAACATGTCAATTATAAGTCTGAATAATAAAAGGATTAATACTCATTAATGTTAATGTTTAAAACTCATTTGTTCTGCATCTATGCCATTTGTTTTCTCTGATATTTCCTCATATTTTTGCTTTGACAAACTTTTAAGGGAACGTAATCATCTGCCTTAGCAAGTATAAAATACTCTTTCACTAGCATAAAAATAGCATTTTTCTGATTTGTTTTAAATCCACAGACTTTTTTTTTCTAGTTAGGAGTATATTTTATTTTGAAGTTTAATGTTGTGGGGTTTTTAATTCAATTTTGTTTGATTTTAATTTTCAGATTTTTCTATACCCCTTTCAATGAGAGGGCAACAAAAAACAAAACCCATTGCAAATATGTATAGCTATGCAAAACAAATTCCCACGTTAAGTTTCTCTCCCTTCCTCCCCCCCAAAAAAAAATGAAAGAAAGAAGGGAAAGAAAATATGTCTTGATCTGCACTCTAGTCTCATCACTTTTCTATCTAGAATTGGATGTTCAATCATGACTCCTTTGGATTTGTGGTTGGTCATTGTATTGTTCAGGATTCTCAAGTTTTTCTGTTTGTTGTTCTTACTATGTTATTGTTATCGTATAAATTGTTCTCCTGGTCCTACTTATTGCATTTTGCATCAGTTTGTATAAATCTTGTCAGGTTTCCTGAAATTATTCCCTTCATCATTTCTTAAAGTATAATAGTATTCTTTTGCATCCGTATACCATAACTTGTAAAGCCATTCCCCAATTGAAAGGTATCCTTCTCAGTTTTTCCTTTTTTTTTTTCTTTTTTCTTTTTTTTCTTTTTTTGGTCATTGCTCTAAATATTTTTGTACCTCTTGAATCCTTTTCCTTTTGTCTCTTTGGAATATAGACCTGATTGTAAAAGGGAGATATACATGATATTTTAACATAATTTTGTAAACTTTTGATTTGTAATGATGTAATTCTAAAGGTTTGTTACTTTCATTTTGATAGATGAAGTATTTAGAGGACATGAGCCAGGACAAGCAGCAAACAGATCAGTGTCAGCAGCAGATGTTGTTTTATATGGAGTAAACCTAATTTTGCCTTTGATGTCCCAAGATCTTTTAAAGGTAATTGAACAATAGCATATAATTATGAAAAATAATTATTTTTAAATTTTAGTGTTAATGTAACAAATTATAGTAGTACTCCTGCCACATACAAGGCGATTCTGAATGAAAATAAAGGTTGTTTTTGTTTTTGTTGTTGTTGTTGTTTTTTTTTTTTTTAAGCCATATTACCCCATGGACTACATCCTTATTAACTTTTCACACCTTCAAGTTTATCTACAACTCACTCAAACCTTCACTTAATCTGTATGCTTTTTAGTAACCCTAATCCAGTGGTCTGGATTAGCCTGTTGTGTTTAAATTAAGTTTTATGCTAAGTGAAGATATGTCTTTATGGAAACTGAGATTTATAATTATCAAGGCCTTCTCTTATTGTTATTCTTTAGGACAAACAACTATTATTTTCCTGGTACTTATCAAGTTCTTTTTGAGTAATGACATATTGGATAAAAGATTTCAAAGTTAGTTTTGAATAATAGGATGGTCACCTGTACAGATTGTTTCTCTACTATCTTTGGGCAAAGGTCAACCCAGTATTGTATGAGTAGCATATATTGTGATGTTTTTCTGTACCCACCTCCCCTAATTATTACTTGGTTACTTGCTGAGATTTTATTATATCTAATTGATGGGGTAAAAGGATCATCGTTCTTACTTGTTTAGGCATTATTACTTTTAAATCCCAAACCTAGAACCTTGTAAGATGTTGTCTTTTTTTCATAGTCTTGGTGGGAATAAAAATTAATAACAAAGATAAATAATATTTGTGATAATTTGCTTCTTTGACAGTTTCCAACTTTATGTAATCAGTACTATAAGTTAATTACATTTATCTGTGAGATCTTTCCTGAGAAAATTCCACAGCTTCCTGAGGACTTATTTAAGAGTCTAATGTACTCCCTAGAACTGGGAATGACATCGTATCCTTTAAATGAATGAGCATTTTTAGAACTTAACAGTTTGGACAGAGAATAAGATATTTGGGATTTTTATTTTTTAGTTCACTTTTGCTTTCTTAATAACTATTGTACTTTCTAAATTAGCTTCATTTTGTCCTCTCTTTTGTTAGGCTGTTAGTAGTTTGCCAGACTTGTAACTTCTTACAGAATGATTCCATAGGCTTTTGGGCTTATGTTCCAAAGCCATTCCTGAATCTTAGTTCGTGATTTGACACCCAGCCTGTGTTATTAGTGTGGGTCCAAGGTGCTTTATGTTTCATTGCCAATGGACTGCTGATGATGATGAGAGTAATACATCTTTTCATCTATTGTAGATGTTAGAAATGAACTGTTAACTGTGGCAGTTCCTAAAACTTAAGTAGTTTTTTCTTCTTAAGTGCCAGGTGGCAAGAGTCCTACTCTCCTGAATCATTGTAGCAAGGAGTTCTTTTGGTCTGTTCCAATAGAGTTCAAACTCTGACAAGTTGAACTGAACTGGAAAGTTTTTAATTGCAAATTCAACCATATGTTACTTACCTCTTCTCTTAAGGATCCACCCTCACTAAGTTTGGGGAGACTTTTTACTAGATGTTTGACTACAAGATGATAAATGTTTTTAGTTGCTGAAACTATCTCTATGTAATATTATATAATCTTTGTCAGTGTAAATTGTACCCAAACTGATTAAGTTGTAGATAGATCTTTGAAGATTGCAGAGGTTAATGCTTGATTATCTATATTCATAACTAGAAAAGCTGTCATCAGACATAGTAGTTAGAATTTTTCTCTTACTGTTAAAAAATTATTTACTGGCAAATTGGGCACATTAAACTAAGTATAACAATGTTAAATTTATTTTATTCTTTAACCCTGATGATCAGAATGAGTTCTGAGGTTTGCCAGCTTTGTCTGGAGGCCTTGACTCCATTAGCTGAACAGTGTGCAAAAGCACAAGAAACAGATTCACCGCTCTTTCTAGCAACAAGACACTTTCTTAAGGTAAATAATCTAGATGGAATGTTGCAAAATCATATGATGGTTTTAAATTTTATTTCTCTGTTCTTTAAGAAGGGCATTATATAAAAAATCTTTTTGTGAAATTCGGGTTTGTTACATTAAATTGTGAAGACTAAAAAATTGCTGCTAATTTGATTTCTTTAATTATAAAGGCACATGTGAGAGGCAGTAAGAGCTTTACACTAAATTCTTCTAACAACTTTATTTTTTTAAAAAAATAGCTTTTTATTTTTCAAAATACATGCAAAAATAGTTTTCAACATTCACTCTTGCAAAATCTTGTGTTCCAAATTTTTCTCCCTCCTCTCCTCCCTTTTTCCCCCCAGATAGCAAATAGTCCAATATAGGTTAAACATGGTGCAGTTTTTCTAAATATATTTCCACATTTATCATGCTGTACAAGACAAATCAGATCAAAAGGGGGAAAAATGAGAAAGAAAAAATCAGACAAGCAAACAACAAGAACCAAAAAAAGGTGAAAATACTATGTTGTGATCCACATTCAGTCTCCATTATTTATTTTCTGGATGTGGATGATTCTTTCCATTACAATACTATTGGAATTGCCCTGAATCACCTCATCCAACAACCTTATTTTGAAACTTGAAAATTATTGTGATTAAAAATAATATTGGGAAACTTTATAGTTTATAAACTGCATTTTGCCTTACAATTTTAAATATGATAACACATTGTTAATTCATAGACATTAAACACTACTTCTTTTAATGTAATTAACCTGGTAAATTGATAACAAAATTTTTTTCCTCATTTTAAAAAGCAATAGATATGAGAAGGATGAAGGTTTGTGAGTCCCATCTTTCTACCTTGATTTTTCAGAGTAGATGAAATGACAGTGTGCTCTTTATCAACTTTCATTTATTGTATGATTTCAGCTGGTCTTTGATATGCTGGTATTGCAAAAGCACAACACAGAGATGACAACTGCAGCAGGCGAAGCATTCTATACATTAGTGTGTTTGCATCAGGTATTACAAGTTTATTGTTTTGAAATGTTTTAGAAGTTAAATCATTTTATAGATATTCTAGTTATTGTGAGTATCAACTGGGATTGACCTTACAAATCAATAAGCTTTTATTAATTGCCTACCATCTGCCAAGCACTGTGGTAAATTCTGAACAAAAAATTAAGAGCAAATCTATATTTTGGAATTATGCATAAAAATGACATGGGAGACCTATTGTAATTTGTCCAGAGAAATTGTTAGAGAGCCCTTTGGACTTCAGCTAATTGTTTGGTTTCAGGGAATAGTAAGCTGTTTTTTCTATTTGTTCTTCACAGCATGGATATTTATACTGATGTTTATTTCTAGCAATTTAATTAGTGTTATATAAGCAAGATTCTTAAGACTTCAATCCTGCTTTATACAAGGTTACATATAAAAAGATTATTTGCCAGCAATTAGGTTATTATGAGTAGTCTGTTCAAAAACATTCTAATGCTTAGTTCTTTGGGTCTGATTTCAGTCAATCTACAATACATCCTCATCAGCTTTAACTTATCCATAAAGACAAAATCATAATTACATATCTTGAAAGGAGTTAATCTAGTCATTTCATTTTATAGATTGAACAAACAAGCCCTCTTGGGGCAGCTAGGTGGTGCATTGGATAGAGCACCAGCCCTGAAGTTAGGAGGACTTGAGTTCAAATCTGGTCTCAGACACTTAATACTTCCTCAATATATGATCCTGGGCAAGTCATTTAACACCAATTGCTTCAGCAAAAAAGAAAAAACAGCCCCTCCACAAGAAAAAGAGACTTGCCACAGGTCACGTCTAGTGACAGATCCATGAATAGAATAACTATCATTTGCAGCTATTGAGCAGTCAGTACAGCATCTCTGTTGAAAGCATCATGAATAATCCTTATGAACTGAGTCTTAAAGTGTTCAGTGAGACGAGAATAAAGCAAGAATGCATTCCAGGAATAGGGGCCAGTTCAAAGGCAGGGAGATAGAAAGGCAATAAAGCGTCATCTATATAGAAAACAGCAATTAACATAGTTTGGCTAGACCAAAGAACTGATGTCCTTAGCATTTTTTAGATTATCGACATTTTTGATTGTCTAGGAAAACTCATGAATCCTTTCTTAAAATAATGTATTAAGGGACATAAAATTAAATACATAGGATTACAAAGAAAGCAATTTATATTGAAATACCATTATCAAAATATTAAAAATGGAGTTAATGGATCCTGTGTTAAAAACTCCTATCATTATGTGAAGGAAGGGAAGCTATATATAATGAGGCTAGACAGCTTAATGGCTTTCACATGCCAAACCAAAGGGATTTATATTTTATCCTAGAGTCAATAGTGAACTGTTGGACTTTATTGAGTAGATGAGTGACTGAGTCCTACAGGTACTTAAGAAGCTTCACTTCTGTAACTGTGTGGAAAATAGATTGAAGGGGGCAGAGATTTGAGGTAAAGAAGTCAATTAGGAAGCTATTGCAGAAGTCTAGGCAGGAGATAAGGAATTGACACAGAATATCTAAAGGTGAAATAAATTATTAGTAAGAAAGAGGATGGATGTCAGGAATATTGTAGAGATAGAAATGGCAACTGATGAGACATAAAATGAGGAGGAATGAAGAGACATGGATATTGCTAAAGTTATAAAACCTGGGAGACTGTAATGATGGTGGTGCCCTTGACAGATCAGAAATAGATGTCTATATAGCATCCTGTTAGATATGTCTTAAAAGAAAGAGATACAGTACTAGGGTTCAGGAAAGAACATGGGACTAGATAGGTAGATGTTTCAATTAACTACTTACAGATTATAGTTCAGCCTGTCAGAGCTGAGAGGGTGTGGAGAGAAAAGAGAGCTAGGTCCAGTTTAGGGCCTCCAGGTACCCTGTGTATTAGGAAGTGATATAAATGAATGTCCAGCCTAGGAGTCAGGCAGATAGGAAAAAAACCCAGGAAGTAGTAATTGTCTAGGAGAGAGTGGTCTCTCTCCTAGGTGCTACAGAGAAGTTGAGAAGAAAGCAGGTAGAGAAAATATATAAAGACTTTTTATATATAAACTAGCTATTATTATTTATCCAGATTCTAACAGGAAGAAGATTTAGGAAATAGCACAAGTCTATTGGAATTGCCATTTAGTGTATTCATTGTAATATATTTTGCCTTTCCTGTACTGAAAGATTCTGTAATGCATTTCCAAATCCCAATCCCTAATATTTTGTTTTTACTGAGCTTCTGTTATCCATAATTTTGAACTTTAATACTCAGTTAAAATGCCTTGTTCATGAAGACCTCTCTTCCCCCTTCTTACATCTAGAATCTGCTTGCCTCCCATTTATATTCTTAATCTCCTCAGTGAATTCAGCAGCTAACTAAATTGTAGTTGTTCTCTCTGCCCCTATTTTAAAAGCTGTCATTCTCAGGGACTTTATTATTCACATTAAAAATTTGTCCAAATAATTTCTCAACTCCAGTGACTCTCTTAGTCACCTTTCTTTAGCTGTATCTTGATATGGTCACTATATATATATATATGTATTTTGAGTTTTCTTTATAATAATTCCATAAAATAGAATTTCAGTCCTTTTAAAGGAAGAAAATTCAGACTCAGAGAGGTTAAATGAGTTGCCTGGGATCTTATTGCCAAGAAATGAAAGAACCGGAACTCATTTGAGGTCATTTTTAATTTTTCTCCCATAGCCAAGACCCTGGAATTAACCTTTTTTTTTTTTTTTTTTTTGGCTGGGGCAATTGGAATTAAGTGACTGGCTCAGGGTCACACAGCTGGGAAGTAAGTGTTAAGTGTCTGAGGTCATATTTGAACTCAGGTCCTCCTGACTTTAGGGCTGGTGCTCTATCCACTGTGCCACCTAGCTGCCCTCCTGGAATTATCTTTGATGACTCTTCTGCATTCCTCCCACAACCTGTCAGTTATTCTACCTATGCTTTAGCTTCAGTATTCCAGTTTCCCCCTCCCTTTTCCAGAATAGCATTACTACATGCCTGAATTCTGCAGTAACCTCTTAACAAGCCTTCCTGCTCCTTTTCTTCCCTCTCCAAACAGCTCTTCACTGTTTTGACATTGGTTAGGTCGAGAGCTGGTCATAGCACTTCTCGGCTCAGAACCTTTCCATGATTCTGTTCCCTTCTGAAAAAGCTCAGATTCTCCTTAGTAGCCTAGAAATTCCACATTCTGACTTTGCTTTACTTCTTCACTATCTTGTATTCTTACTTTCTGCTTCATAATGGAGAGGTCTCTGGTCTTGTAATTAGGAAAATCTGAGTTTGAATTCTGCCTGGACAAAGTTCACCTCTTTCAGCCTCAGTTTCATCTTTAAAATGAGGATGATTGTATAGCAATTTAAATTAAAATTTATAGCTTGCTTTTCATATCATTACCTCAAAGTAAGTTAGACTGTACAAATGAAATTATCTCTGTTTTGTATATAGGAAACTGAAAAGACAGCCATATCTTTTGTTTTCATATTAATACAACTAAACAAACCACTATAATTCAGTAAATTGTTTTCCAAGAACAAAGTACTTTTTTTTTTATTTTATTTTATTTGAAAAACATATGTGTGGGTAATTCTTCAACATTAACCCTTACATAGCTTTCTGTTACAGATTTTTCCCCCCAGCTCCCCACCCCTCCCCTAGGTGGCAGGATATCCACTACATGTTAATTATGTTAAAATACTTGGCAAATCGAATATATGTATACATATTTCCAAACTTATCATTGTTGTGCAAGAAAAATCGTATCTACAAGAAAGAAAAATCAAATAAAGGAAACAATGTAAGCAAACATCAATCAAGAGTATGAGAATGTAATGTTGTGGTCCGCATTTCGCATCCCTCTCTCTGGGTGTATATGGCTTTCTTGAGTGAACAATTGGAAGTGGTTTGAAACATTTCGTTGTGGAAGAGAGCCATGTCCATCAGAATTGATTGTCATATAGTATTGTTGTTGCCATGTATAATGATCTCCTGGTTCTTCTCATTTCACTCAGCATCAGTTCATGCAAGAACAAAGTACATTTGATAAATATAAATTGTTAGCAAGGATGATTTGCAGAATATAGTATTTAAAGTCTTATAAAAACAACATTTTCTTCTTTAGCTATCATACTTGTATTTTTAATGCATTGTTTTTTCATTAGGCTGAATACTCAGAATTGGTTGAAACCTTACTGTCAAGTCAGCAAGACCCAGTCATTTATCAGAGATTAGCAGATGCCTTCAATAAGCTTACTGCAAGCAGCACTCCTCCCACGCTGGACCGTAAACAGAAGATGGCCTTCTTAAAGAGTTTAGAAGAGTTTATGGCAAATGTTGGTGGTCTCCTTTGTGTAAAATAAACAACAAAACTATATGCTTAATTTAGACCTTTTCTGCAAAATGCACTGAAATGCTGAAAGTTGACTTGTCTTTTTTTTCCTGTTCCTGGGTTCTTTGGCCATTTTGGATTTTGAAGAGCCTGAAAGTTTGTTATGTAATTCAATGACACAGGAGAGGTCAACTTTAAATCAGCTTCTGCTACTATGTGTTAGCTACAGTCTGTCATGTGTGTTGTAGAAAATGAATGGCAATTTGAAATTTTCAAAATGAAATTCCATATATGTGCAAACATATGGCACCATGAAATATATATTCAGTGCCTTTTCCCCTGTTTGTCTAAACATAGATGGCCAGATAAAGGTTAGAATTTTTGTTACTGAAAACATTTTAGATGGAGTATTCTGTAGATATTCAAATCTCTACCTGGTTTTGCTGTTATAAGCTTTATTTTTTTCCTCTCTGAAGATTGAGTTCATGATCCAGTGGGGGGAAAAAACATCACCAAATGTTGGGCTTAATTTTTTTAACTTCTGTGTTTTGTTTTGTTTTTCTGCATCAGCCCAGTGTTACATGTTTATGTAATACAGGTTTTTATTCTGGTGCCTGAGATTCAGGAGGAAAAAAGTTCTATGTTTTGTTCCCTAAAAAGAACTTTAGGAACTGTAGCCATTTCATTGCCTTAATTTTTAAAAAGAAATACAGAAAGAGCAGGCGTTTTGGTAAAAATGCAAGTTTTGATGTTTCAACAATTGGTTTAGGTTGTTAGCTGCTGTCTCCCTATTTCCCCTTTTGATAGTATGTATTTCTGTAAACATGAGTCAATGAAAGATTCATGTGTAGTCTATTTAAAGTTTGTTTTAATCCAACTACATTGCACACAGCTGTAACAATCTACACTGAATAGTTTGCTAAGCAATAACAATTCAAAAGGGTATAAATTATTGATTTATACAAACTATATTTTAAGTTGGGGCATTAGGGGCAATAATTATGCTAAACTGGGATGTTGTACTCTTTTCATCAGGAGCCACATAAATTTGATTTCAAAGGTAAAAACCACACTGTTAGATGCTCTACTATTTCCCACTTACGTTTCACAATCAGGGACTTGCTTTCCAGTGCTGCCATGCTCTCTTTAGTTCTGTGTGCCAGCTTAAATATTGAAAATGACCATGTTTCAACAAGCCACAAGCATACTGATCAGTCTGATCTACAACAAGAATGTAGCAAACTGTGAGGATAGACTGTATAGTCCTGTACTATAAGCACAATTGCAGGTTTTGGTAGAGAGTGTTGGATTTGTCCTTCCACTATGTTCAATACGTGTGTGCTGTGGAATAATTTCTGTATAACATATCCACTTTTTATTCAGCTGTTTGTAATATCACATTGTAACTCTGTGCCATCTTCCATCAGTTCATCTCAAGGAAGTTACAGTCTACTAATCTCTAGCATCTAAATTCTCTCCAAACCATGCATGTGACATGAATTCAAGAACAAAGTGCCATCACTCTTTTGAGATACTTTTTTCTTAATTTAATACATTATTAAATAAAAGCTGGGCTAGAGTAAACCTATCTTAAAGGCTGTTAACATAAATCTTTTTTTAGAAAAAAAAATTCAATTGATATGGCCTCTTTCCATATCTTAAAATATTTTCAATAAGTCTTACTAAAATGTGAAGCTATTTTTAGATTTTGTAAAATCCCATTTTCTTCCATCAAGATGTTAGATTGTTGCTATGTACATCAGTAACCATCTTATTTTGCATTGGTTTTCCATTTTTCTTTTAACTAATGACCTCAGTTTTCCTTTGGGCTCCAGAGTTAGAGATGTCCATGCATCCCCTTGCAAAAGGTATGGCAACGTAAGTTGTTGCTTTAATAGTTGTCTGGCAGGAGCAGGAATGAAAATCAAGTTGGAAAAAGAATGAACAGCAATTTGGTTGAGTGAAAAACATTTTAATGAATAAATGACATTTATATTTAATAAACTGCCTACCAAGATTGTATCTTTACCAAATATGCCAAGGCTGTTAATCTTAGTGCAATTTTGTAGGCAGAGTTTGAATAAAAGAATATTTGCTTTATGTTGGACCAAATCAAACTTCAGAGGATTAAAATATAATAATGTCATTTTGGGGGAGGGGTAACAAGTGGGATACCAATTAGCACACTAAAACAGCTAAACTTTGTTTAGATCTATATTTGGGATATGTGTGTGCATGGGGGGCGGGCCCGGGCTTTGAATTATTGCCCAATTGGTTTCAAGAACACTTATTCTGATAAGTTGACTTTTCTGGTTATAACCGACTACCTGTTAAATTTTCAAGAATTTTTTTTAAAAACAAATAACTTTTTACCCCTTTATACACATATGTTAAAGGAACACTGTCAAGTATTTTATCGTGTGTGTGTGTGTGTGTGTGTGTGTGTGTGTGTGTGTGTGTGTGTAAAATTCTGCTCTTTATATATCTTTCAGAGTTTTCCTTTCAACTTTGATCCTTCAGTTTTTCATTTCCTTTACTTTGTCTATTTTTGTTTCCCAAGGCAAAATCAAGTTGTCTTTTGTTAGCTTTTGTATTATGTAGTAGCATAAAAATTGGTGTCATCATATTTCTAGTTAAAAAAAAGGTCAGTTTGTCACTGTGCTCCTTCTGCTGGTTGGATGGCTGCTTCTTCAACTGTATTTACTTGACAAGTGTCCTGGTGTCCTTTTAAGTACAATTATATGATTTTCTCTACCATCCCTAAATCATTTTCGGATACATGGCATGTTAACCTCACTCTTACTGAGTTTCAACTGCTGTGAATTGTGTGTGTGTGGTGTTTTTTTTTTTTTTTAAGAAAAAAGATTTGCAGTTTTTCTTAGAAGTTGTTTATAGAATTTAGTCTTTTTTAATTGTATACCATGTATCTGATTGTATAACATTTCTCTATTCAGATGAGATATTTATTGCTCTTTTAAAAAAAAGAATATCCCTACATTTTCCCTTTTTTACAGTCAAAAATCTTGAGTGATTTCTTTCCCCTGTCCAAAATTTTTTATTATTCCCATCCACTGTGTATTTAGTTGACTTAATCCATTAACCTAATGAAATATCAAGTTTTCATTTTTCTCATCCACATTGTTTTCTCTGTTACTATTTGTATGAACTCAAGCACCAAAAGAAAACCATTGTAATATTTTAAGATTTTAAGATTAAGTGTCATTATGGAGCAAAGAACCTGTCAATTGAACTTTTTTTTTTTTTTTTAAGTTTTCTTCAGTTACAAAATTATTGATGGTCCTTTTGCAGGTCTCATCACTAAAAGTAATTGTGTCATAAAATCTTAGCTGTTTCTGTCACCATTACTTAGAGAATATGGGAGAATGAGGTTTTTTTATTATTATTATTCAGAAGTAACTTTAGTACTTATTCTCATATCCTACTAAATCAGAGAATAAAGAATTTGATCCTGAGGTGTTTTTTTTGTTTTTGATTTATTTTTATTTTTTGCTTAAGTTAGAAAATTGTGAAAACCACTTAGCTACATAAGAATTTGATAATTTTTAAAATTATTTTTAAGTTGGGGATGTATGGATATTCTGTGTGGCTCAAATCTTTTTCTAAAAGCACTGAGTTGAACCATTTTCTCAACAAAAAAATTAAATGTATCGTGTTTGGAATTTTAAAGTGGACCTACTCTTTAAAAGTTGATATGAATACCATGGTTAAAGCTAAAGTTAATCATATCTTGACAATTTAAGAACTGTGAAAGGTGCCAGATTGATTGTAAATGGTAACTGATGGGGCATCTATATAATGATAGAATATGTGTGGCCCAGGCACTGATGTAAACTTTTCATTCACTCTATCCTAATAATGTAAATCAAGCTTCTTGGGCAGAGGAAGGATGAGAAGTAAAATAAGAAAAGTTTTTGGCCTCTAGATATATTTGTGGACTGTATAGCAAAGTGATTCTGGTGACAGTTCTTTTATAGAGATTAGGAGAATGTGTTATGCACATTAATCTCCTAGGACTGACATGACAACTTATTTTGTCCTTGAACAGTTAACAGCTGCTTAACCACAGTCTTTTGTGGTTTGTTAATCATTCAATCATCTGAGACACTTACCTATCCCTTTGTCTCTTCCTTTAACACCATTGCTCAGTCCTATCTGTAAAAGGAGGCTTTAGTTCCTTTTCCTATCAAATCTTTATTCCTAGCATCCTTAGCTGTTAGGAGCTGCTATTTGTGTACTAATAGCTAATTTTCCTAGCATAAAATTAAGTACCACATCTGCACTACATACCTATCAAAGAGAGTCTGACCCAAGTATGTTCTGAGTACAGACCTTATGGTATACTGTACTGCATAAAATTATGACAAATTACAAATTTTGGTATTGTGATTTGATTCTCTGTACAAAGAAAAGCTCCGTGCAGTAAATTTGTGGTTTTATGGTCACAAAATGATAGCACTGCTATCATACAGCACGTGTAAATTTTTTAAATTTATAAATATTAAAATTTTAAACATATACAGACTTCAGTTTTTTTTTAAAGAAACAGGGACAAATATACTATGTATAAATATTTACCTCTATTAAGCATATGATGAAGGTATAAAAGTTGCATTCAGTTTTTTAAAAGATGCTGCAATAAGACTTTAGGAAGTAAATCAAGGCTGTGTAATTGAGCCAGTTACAAGCTGAATTGATGAAATTCTGTTTGTATTTTTTTAAATCCGTAAATGGGAGTTAAAATTGTGTCTTTTTCACTAAATATTTTTATTACATTTTTGTTTTGACCATGTGTGATTTGTTTGTGTTCTTGAGTATTTTCCAGGGTTTTATGAAACTTGTTAAATCATGTTGGGTATTTAACTATCACAGGAAGAGTAAAAGTGGAAGAATTCATTTCACATTCACAAAATAATTTCATATTGGATATTGATTTCCATTTGGGAGCCCCTTGGAAGAACTTTTAGATCCAATGTAAAAATAAAATTTAAACCCCCTTTCCTCCCTTCAGCCAAAAATATACTTAATAAATTTTGGTGGTTGTCCTTGGAATATTCAGATATAAAAATATAGCCATTCCCTAGTCTTAGAAATATCTTTCATTTTTATCAATTAAACTTACTACTTTTATCAGATTTGTGACAAATTTATACTCCCCTTTGGGTTAACAATAACTTTTTTTGGCTGCTTTGAATCATCTAGTTAATTTAGCCTATAGGCATTCAATAGAAAAAAAATTTACAGTATGTTCAACAGATAATTCATGGGAATCAGTAACACTTTTTGAAGCCCAAGTAAAAGAATAGAATGTATTATCCTGGAAAAGTTTCTTTGTTGTTATTTTGTTTTGGTTTTTTTGTTTCCTTCCCTGGGTGGGAGAAGGGTAAAGCAATCAAGATTAAGTGATTTACCCAGATGTAACACAGCTAGTAATTGTCAAATGTCTGAAGCAGTCATTGAACTAATGCATTCCTGCCCACACTTGGAGTTTTGTACTAGACTATAATACTGGGAGGATGTAATGTAAAAATGCATTAGGAGCCATAGTAAATGTTCTATTTCATGATTATTGGGGAGAGGGGGTCAAGGAAGACAATGGAAAAAATGGCATAGGAGTTCAACCTTGAATGTTTAAGAACTGGACAAATGATGGTTATTTAGAAGTTTTTGGGAAGCAGTTATAATAATGCAGTAGAAAGAGATATACTGGATTTAAGAGTCAAAGTACCTAAGTTTTTTGTTTTGTTTTTAAACAAAATCTAAATGTTGGTAGAGATGCCAGAAGTCTGATCTATATCTGAACAAGAACCACTTCTACAGAATCTTCAAGTTCATTCACTCTCTTCCTGAAAACCATTGAGAACTATTCCCCATAAGGTAGCCCATTCTGCTGTTGAGGACTGCATTAAGGGTTAATTAGGAAGGTTTCCACACACACACACCTTAATTATGCTTTAAATATGTCTCTGCAACTTTCACTCATATGCTCTGGAGCCAAGTGGAATATGTCTCTCATGATAGCCCTTAAATGCTTTTAAGATATCCATTATGTTGTTCAGTAATGCTCATATGACATGTTTAGTAGTCTTCTAACCATTCTGGCTGCTGTCTTCTAAACATATTTCAGCTTTCCTATTAGGTCTCTACTAAAATGTGATGCCCAAATTGAATATAGTATTCTGGATATGGCCTGATAAAGAAAGAGTATATTTCAACTAGATACCTCCTGTATACAGGATAATAGATCTCTACACATTAATTTACCTCAAAATTCTAGAACAGACAAGGTGGTTTTTGAACACACAAATTCCTATTTGAACACAAGTAGGAATGATTATTAGAAGCCAGATAAGTTCACAAAAGAAAAAAAAGTTATGTTGGACTAACCTAATAACATTGAGTAATTTTAGTTGTGTCCAACTCTTCATTACCCCATTGGGGGTTTTTCTGGCAAAAATACTGCAGTAGTTGCCATTTCCTTCAGCTTATTTTAAAGATGAGGAAACTGAGGTAAACAGGATTAAGTAACTTGGCTGGGGTCACATGGATATATATTAAGTATCTAAGGCTAGATTTTAATTCAGGAACATGAGTCTTCTTGACTCCAGACCTAAGAGACCCTACTTAATCCTGCTATGGTCATATCTATTCATCCCTATGATGTATTGTTTAGTTCGGGAAACACTTAATAAAAATATTGACAAGCTGGATTGGATCCAAAAAAAAAAAAAAAAGATTAGAATGGGGAGGGCACCTTAAGTCATGTTGTGATTGAAAGAACTGTTTGTCAGAAGAATTTTATTGAGTATGAGAGCTGCTTTTAAATCTTTGAAGGGCTTTGAAGTGAAAAATGGATGAGACAATTGTGTGTGACTCATAGAATAGGATCTATCAGTGGAAGGTTCTGCTCAGTATAAAGAGTGGGAATTTAAATGAGCTTCCATGTAAAGTTCCTTGTCCCTAGAAACATTTCAAAGCAGAAGATAGATACTTGTCAAGGATGATGTAGAGGAGAATTCTTGTATTAGGAGATTAGATTAGATTACTTCTAATAACTCTTTCAACTCGGGAATATCATGGTAGTTATTACACTAAATGATTATTTCCCATACTGATAATGGATTGAAAAGCTACTTTTGAGTTTCATCCTATAAAGTGGATAAGTTGCCCTTTATTTTAGTGAGGGTTACTTGATTTTTGATGAGTTTTAATACTTTTTATTACTTTAGATTGACACATTAAAATAACAGCATTGCAAATTTCTCCCTTCTTCAAGCCCACAATCTTTTTATTTTTTTAACCATTATTGAACTTTCATGAAATGACCAAGGCTGTTAATGTGGAGGTAACTAGCAACTTTAACCTTTGCACAACTGTACAGTAGTAAAAATGTCTAAGTAAATGAAATGTTAATGTAGAGGTGTTTTAAAAAGCAACTCAATTAGAGGGTTTTAAAATGCTATTTCAGACTGAAAATTTGAACACGTTTTCCTAATAAGTTTTTCTATTCCAAAATAAATCACAGTAATGGCCCATGTAATTACAATAAAACATTACTTTTTTAAAAACAAAAATCTTATTGTATAAGTTATTTCCTACTAGGTTCCCACCACCATCACCATTTTTTTTTTTACATTAAGTCTACTTGTTCAATTATATATTTTATATATTTTCTTTCCAACTCCTGGTACTGGCAGGGTCATTTTACTTTATTTTTAAACAGTTGTTTTAAAAGGCTGGTCCAAAGTGATCCAACATTTAAAAGCAGAATGTAGCCACAGAGTACAGCATTTAGAGAATTTACTGTGTGCTATGAGGTTAGTTCATCTATGTGCCCCTTTATTGTGTTTCACTAACTAGTGAATATTATAAATTGACTTTCAATTCAATTTAGCAAGCATTTGTTAAGACCTATATGCAATACCTTATATTATGTATAAGGTTGCAAACAAAAATGAAAAAATAATCATTCTCAAGGATCATAATTTGGCAATAGAGGGATACAAGAATTAGTAGAAAAATAAGTACAATTTTAGGAAGGCGTGCATTAAGTAAATGATCATAAAAGGCTTCACTTGGAAGGCTAAGAGATTTTAATTGGAAGTATCTAAAAGAGTGAATTCCAGGTGGGGAACAATTTGTACAAAGGTGTAAAGATAGAGATGGACTATGGAGGTATGCAAATAGCTGACGTGGGGAAGGATGGTCATCATTGTGCCAGTGATTAATTGGAAGTTCCCCAAATTGTTATTGCTGATGATAGAATTTATATGCTAGCTAATCTTTAACAGAAAATATACCGAAGAAATCTAACTCAATTTGTTTAGATGTCAAAGTATACTGACATAGCCAGATAATGTCAAATTAATGCCTGATTTAATTTAATTTTAATTAGCAGCTTGAAGGAGATGACTACCTTATCTGTCTAAACTACATATATCAAAAATGGCACAAATTTTAAATTTGCATACTATAGTCACTTAAAGGATATGCAAATAAGGTTTTCATTCCTCAATGTATATGGGGTTTGGTATAAAAGGCAATTTTAGACCATTTAAACCAAATTATAAGGCCAACTCAGTTTTCTAATCTTTTCAAATGCCCACGTACTTAAGAAGAAAAAGAAAAAAAGAAAACAAAACTTCGCTTATCCATGTACATTTTCCTGTGCTGTCTGGAATAAGGTTTTTTTTGTTTGTTTTTCCCTTTCCCAAAATTTAAAAAATTTTGTAGAAAAGCTTTATTTTTAAAAACTTTCAGATTTGTGGATTATGTCTATATAAATAAAGCCTCAGTATTGTTCACTCCCTCCAGTACGATACTATGACTTTCCTGGTTTGCCTTGAAGTGATTCAGTACTTAGTATCATCAAACTTGCAATTCAACAAACAATATTAAAGACTTAGGACACAAAGAAATAAAACAACCTGACCTCATTCATTTGAGTCTCTCCAGCCCTTTCTGAAATCATCCTGCTGATCTGAATAAGCATTTATTAAGCACCAACCATGTGGCAGGCACTGTGTTAGGGAGGAAGGATACAAAGAAAGGCCAAGTCTGTCCCTGCCTTTAAGGAACCCCCTAGAAATGGGGAAATAACGTACCAACAACTTATATATAGGATAAATTTATAAGTTGTGTTTTCCCCACTCATAATTCTGGAATATTTATAAAAAAATTTAAGGAAAAGTCAGTGACAGAGAAGGAGATTCAAATGACACAATGAAGAGGTGCATTGCGGGGAAGTGCTTAACTTGAATCAACTGCAAGGTGGGAGGAGGGAAAACTGAGCTCGACTAATAGCTAGGACCATTTATTTTGTCTGGAACCTAAGAAATCTGAAGAAGAGAAATAACCCTGAAAAGGTATATGGGAGCTAGACTGTAAAGAGTTTTAAATGCTAGGATGAGGTGCTTTTTTTTTTTTTTTTTAAATCCAAGAGAAAGTAGTGAGGTCTTTAAGCAATCAACAAGCATTTCTTATCTAATACACTGTACCAGGTTCTGTACTAGGCACAGAAGATAAAAATACAAGAGCTGTGCTTTTTAAAAGACTTCGGCAGTGAATGAATTGGGGAAGTGAAAGGCTAAAGACCGGATGATTTATTCAATCGATCTTATGTCTACTACTATTACGACTGAAACATTAGGTCTCCATAAATTGCAAGTTTTGGATTAGGTAAATGGCGCTGAGGATAGAGCATCGGGCCTGGAAGCAGAAAGACCTGAGTTCAAATTTGCCTTCAGGACGCTAGCTAAGTAACTCTGGGCAAGTCCCTTAACCCTGTTTGCCTGTTTCCTCATGTGTACCAAAAGCCGGAGAAGGAAAAGGCAAAACATCCCACTATCTTTTACCAAGATGGGAATGACTGGACAATAGCCAAATTCTGTACAGGATAAAAAGGAAATAACTAACGGAGAGCACTGGAATTAAGATGACATTTTATTTGAGAGTTAAAGGAAGCCCTAAGAGTGGAGGAGGGAGCGCATTCCAGGAAGGGGAGGGAGGCAGTCAGAGAGGGCACCCAGAGGCGCGATGAGGAATATGGTCCTCTGATCGGTCAGGCCAGTGTCCTGGGATTGATGAGTAGGTGGTTGGGATTAATTAAACTGCAACGCAGAAGCGAGAGAAGAAGGGCAAAAGAAGCGCACCGGAGAATCCCTGCAACCAGCAGCCTCTTCGCTTAACCGCGCATGCGTGAAGGCTGGACGGAACGCGAGACCTCAGGGCCCTTCCTACCCGAAGCTTTCCGTTCCAGTGCTCTGAACGACTGTCTGTGGCGCGTGGGACCGGTGAGTGTCCGGCTGGGCGCGTGACCTGGCATGGGGAGGTGGGGAGGGTAAGGGGGAGGCGGGATTATGAGAAGAGAAGGAAGCGCTCGAGCGGGGCGGGCGAGCGGGGGAGGGAGATGAAGCGCGCCGTGCTAGCTTCGACCCGGCCTGCTCTAGGCAGACCTGGAGGGTGCCGATCACCCCGGCCTGCCTGAGTCTACTGGTGTTCCCTCCCTGGATCAGCGCGGGTGGGAGAAGACTTTTCTAGGTTGGTGGGTTAGTTTGGTTTTTTTTTTTTCTCCTTCTGCCGTCCAAGGCAGCGTGGAAGCGGCCTTCCCCGCCCCGCAGGGCCCCCATGTAACGCGCCTGCGCTCTTCTCTCCCCTCCCCCCCCAATCCTTCATGGGAGGAAGCACGTGCATTAGTCTTACGAGGCTTTCTTAGGGTTAAGGACTAGGACTTAGAGGAGAAACCCTTGGTTTGGAGCCTCAGTGTATAGATTCGAATATGAGCTCTGGCACTTTAGAGTACAAAATTTAGGGATGGAGTTACCTTGACACATTGATTCTGACATTATCTCCGATATAACTGTTTGCATGTTGCTTCCCCTTAGACCTGAGCTGACAGCAGGAATTGGTTTTTGTTTTTGCAAGGATCCCTAGGTCATCTAATCCACTGTTTCCTTTTTAAAATTCTGTATCACACTATTATGTTTCTAACTTGGGTGAAATGTGAGATTTGTGGAGAATTTATGATTCTTTGAAAGCATATTTTTGATTCTGAGAATAAAAAAAGAAAGAACCTAAAAAAAAAAATACAATCAAAATGTTATAGGTGCTGCAGAGAGTCAAGTTAGGAGACTGAAGACATAGAAAAAGAAAATACTGTTGGCTACAAATACCCTTGAACAAAAAAATTGGATTTCTGGGAGCCAGCAACCACAGACTACTTTTAAACCAAATTAAATTAAATTAAATTAATATCACAAAATCAATTGTCTTTGGAGAGTCGGGAGAATCAGGCCTGAGCAGGCCAGACAATAACTTTTTCTATAGAACTGAGAAATATTTTGAAAGAATAAGCTTTGTTCATTAGTAGCAGAAGATATTCTTCCTAACCACCAAACATAATGAATACCTAAGTGGGTATACAAAATTGATAGGATTAAAGATTGAATTAGCTTGGGAAAAGTACAGTCTAAGCTTATGGGGAGTTCTGATACCATACCTAACTTTCCTAGAGAGAATGAAGGAGGTTTAAATCACTAGGTTTTGGGGGTTTTTTGGTTTTGTTTTGTTTTGTTTTAATATTTCACCCTTTGGACAGATAATATAGAGAGCTGTTCTCTAGTCCATTAGGAAACAGATGGTTGGACTGTTTGCCATTCCATTTTCTGCATACCTTCCTGGCTTTTTGCCCCTGAAGAACAGCTCCTCAGTCATTAGGCCATCCTTCCAGTCTCTTTTTTCCCTGATTCCAGGTCCATTCTCTGGCCACTTGGACATTTCCCAGAGACTTCTCTTTGATATTATCCTGCAAAGAGCTATCTGGTTTATTGGCCTCTATAGTACATATGATGTATGCACCTTGGGATAGGCATGTAAATGATCTTGTTCACCTTAACTATACTCAAAGCTTAATGATCCAGACAAACTGACTTTGATATCTCTTCTGAGCAACATTCTAATAATGGCTTTGATCTGATCTGATTTTTCTTGTGCAGCATGATAGGTATAAAAATATGTTTGGAAGAACTGCTCATGTTTAACCTATATTAGATTTCTTGCTGTCTAGGGGAAGTAGAGGGAAGGGGGAAGGGGGAAGGGAAGGAGAACAATTTGGAACCTTCAGGGCTCTGCAAGTTGAAAACTCTTTGCATGTATTTTGAAAATAAAAAGTTATTATTTAAAAAAAAATCAGATCAAAAAGAAAAAAAATATCAAGCAACAACAAAAAAGGTGAATACCTTATGTTGTGATCCACATTCAATCCCCATAGTCCTCTCTCTGGATGCAGATAGCTCTCTCCATTGGAATTGACCCAAATCACTCCACTGTTGAAAAAAGCCAAGTCCATAACAGAGACTCTCACGTAGTCTTGTTGCTGTGTACAGTGTTCTCTTGGTTATACTCTCTTCCCTTAGCATCAATTATATGAAGCCTTTTCTGATGCTTCCTCAACTGTCAGTGTCTTTTTCCTTCAAACAATTCTTAGTGTTTATTTTATATATGCTTATATGTTTATATGCATATAATCCAACTAATAAAAATGTAAGGTCAGGGACTTCCATTTTTTGACTTTATATCCCCAGCACCTAGCACATGGTAGACATTTAATAAATAATTGATGGGCCAAATGTGGAGCAAATCTTTACTAACATCAAATGTACCTAATATTAATGATTAATTGGGTCACTAATTTTAGGGAAAATAGAATGATTATGAAAAGAGATTATGTTCAGTATACAAGATATCTGTCTATTTTTTATTTTCTTGAGGAGTTGTTACTGATACATAGTAGTTACTATATAATAGAGTTTCCCAAATAAGTTTCCAGTTGACATCTGCTTAATTCCTTTTTATCCAATCATATTGTCCATTTCCACTTGACTCTGATTGAATTAGGTTTTGTTGTGACTTTGGAGCCCTACCTAAACTTGTCCAAGTCTCTCCAAACACAGAGAATAAGGGGAGGGGGAGCAGAAAAGAAGAGGAGGAGAGAGGGGCACAGTAAGAAAAAATGAAATGCTGGAAAAAATTCTTTGCTGCTTTTAGTGCTGTATAATATTCAGCTTGACCTAGAATATCTTTTGTTTTGATCTTAGAAATTATAAGGAGAGAAAGAGCTAAAATTTCTTCCTCTGAATCAGAAGTACTAAATTCCAAAATCTAAAAGTAAATCCTAAATTATTTTCAGTCATTCTTCTAATCACTTTGCTGTTGGCTTTCCCATCTTTATCTCATAAACATCCTAGCATATACATATTAACACTTACACTTCACTTGGAGTTCATTGTTGACCTCAGAAGTAGGGTTTTCAATTGAGAATCATGATCTGAAGCTAGATTCTCAGTGACTGAATGGATGGTGAGAAAGTGTATCCCATTGATTGTAGACAATTTTTTTCAAACTTTATCAGTGAAGGAAAGGAGAGATATTAGATTCTGGATGAAGAAAAATGGTAAAGAAAAGATTTGTGGGGGGGACAATTTCAAAAGGACTGTTGGAGAAGATAGATTGAAAATCATAAGAAAGGGAGAGATATTTAATGGATCAAGGTTCTGGGAAAAACAGGAGGAAATGGTTTCTTTAGTTCTCTTATAAAATACAATGCATACAAAGAAATTGACTTTGCATCAGGATATTGCTACAAATTATTTTAATTAAGATAGATTTATAACAATTCATCCTCATTTAGCAGAGTTTTGACATGGTCAGATCAGTGCTTTAGGAATAAAAAATCTCAATGATTTGATGCTGAGTGAAATGAGTAGAACCAAAGAACATTGTATACAGTAACAACATGATTATGTGATGATCAGCTGTTATGCACTTGGCTCTTTTCAACAATGAAATGATTCAAGATAATTCCAATAAACTTGGGATAGAAAGTGCCATCCAATGGGCAGCTAGGTGATGCAGTGGATAGAGCACCAGCCCTGAAGTCAGGAGGACCTGAGTTCAAATTTGGCTTCAGCCACTTAATACTTCCTGTGTGACCCTGTTAATCCAATTGCCTCGGGGGGGGTGGGGGGGGAGAGCCTTCCACATTCAGAGAGAGAATTGTGGAGATTGAATGTGAATCAAAGCATAGTATTTTCACCTTTTGTTATTGTTGGTTTGCTTGGGTTTTTTTTTTCTTTATAGTTTTTCCCCCCCTTTTGATCTGATTTTTCTTGTGAAGCATGACAAATATGGAAATATGTTTAGAAGAATTGCACATGTTTAACCTGTATTAAATTTCTTCATGTTTTTGGAGAGGGAGACAAATTTGGAATACAAGGTTTTGCAAATGTAAATGTTGAAAACTATCCTTGCCTATATTTGGAAAAATAAAATACTATTACAAAATTTTTTTTAAAGGAATAAAAATTTGCCAGCTCTGGAGAATGGATTAGAGAGGAGATACTGAAGGAAACAAGACCAATGGGGAGCTATTAAAATAGTCCAGAAGTCCCTGATAGTCTCAATAGAATATATTTAAGAAATGGTGTTTAAGGTTAGGTGTATAGGAAGAAGGTAGAAGAGAATACTACCTTTTTCTTACATAGGAAGCATTAAGGTAGTACAAATGAAAAGTGTGTTAATTTAGGTTCAAATCCTGATCCTGCCACTTACCTGTGACAAATAATCAGAAGACTAACTTCTCTGAGTCTTAGTTCCTCATTTGTAAAATGAACTTGATGTATTCTAAAATACTTTTCAATTCTAAATATGTAATCTTTTTGAAGGTCAGTGTGCACAGAGATATCTAGCCAATGTAATTTTTAATGACACTTATAAGCTAAACCTTATAACCCAACAAAAGAATGAACACACTTATTCATTTTATGGAAGATGATACATGTTTCATCCATCTTGTTTGCTTTATTATCCGTTTAAGAAATGGGTGATTCTGATGCTGATGACATCCCTCAGCTTTCTTCCCATACCCTAGCAGCTCTGCAGGAATTTTATGATGAACAACAGCAGCGAAACTCTGACCCTGGTGAAGATAATAAATATAACATTGGGGTAATAGAAGAAAATTGGGTAAGTAAATACACTTTAGACTCATATATCTTGCTTTAAAGGAAGAAAAAATTAAGATAATAACTATTTATTGAGGGTCCAACATTAATGTGCCCAACTTATTAAAAGGCACTGAGTGGGCCTGTACAAATGAATTATAGGTCATCCCTAGTCCCTGTCCTCAGAGTATTCATGATCTAGTTGGAAAGAGAAGACAACACAAAAAATTATCTTATAATTTAAAGCAACTTATAATTAATCTAACCCCTGGAGACTGCTAGGTGGTACAATGAATAGAGTATCAGGCCTAGATTCAGGAAGGTTCATCTTCCTGAATTCAAATCTGGCTTCAGACATTTACTAGCAGTGTGACCCTGGCCAAGACACTTAACTCTGTTTGCCTCAGGTTTCCATATCTATAAAATGAGCTGGAGAATAAAAGGGCAAATTGCTCCAGTTTCTTTACCAAGAAAACCTCAAAATGGGTGATAATAAAAGTTAGACACAACTAAACAATAACAACAATTTAGTTCCTGTATGTTCTTTGAGTCTCTTCAAAGCTTTTTTTGACCTTTCTACCTCAACATCTCCAGTTCTACCCTCTCAGTAACTTTCCTTCTCTGGACTCCCATAATACTTTGTATTTCTGTTAGGCCATTTTCATATTCTATCTTTTGCCTTGATTTTTTTTAGTTATTTGACTAATTAATGCAATAGATTGCTTATGGGTCTGCTTGCTTCAAGTTTTTCTCTATTCCCATCCATTTTTTATTTAGACACTAAACTGATTTTCCCAAAACAAAAGTCTGTTATTGTCAGTAATTCTACTCAATGAACTCCAGCGATTCTCTTTTATCTTTAAGATTGAATACAGAATTCTGTTTGGCATTCAAATCCCTTTGTAACCTACTCCCTCATATCTTTCCAGCTTTCTTATACCTTGTTCCCCAACTTATTCTTTTTGCTCCAGTGACACTGGCTTCCTGGCTGTTCTGCAAACAGTCACTCCATGTCTTGACTCTGGGCATTTTTTCTGGCTGTCCCCCATGCCTGGAACATTCTCCTTTGTCTGCTCCAATTGCCAACTTCCCTAGCTTCCTTCAGGTACTAACTAAAATTCTACTTTCTGTAGGAAGTTTTCCTTAATACCTCATTATTCCCCGCTTTCCCTCTTTTAATTATTTCCTAATTATTCTCTATATAGCTTGTTTAGTATGTATTTGTTTGAATCTTGTCTACCTTATTAGATTGTAAGTTCATTGAGGATAAGCCTATATTTTGCCTGTTTTTTATCTACAACATTTAGTTAGTACAGTAACTAGGACATAGCAGATGTTTAACAAATGTCTGTTGATTTCGTAATTGATTTGTGCTTAACAGCAAATGTGAATTTAAATCCCAACTCTGTTACTTACCGACTGAGACCCATGGCAGATTTTCTTTTTTTTAAATCCTTAAATTTCCTTTACTCTTAAAATGGGGGTGATAATTGTTTAACATCTCATAGGCTAGCTGTGATTTCCTTATGAAATGAGGGAAGAAAGGAAGGAAGAAATAAACTATTTTGATACACCAAGAAATGAGTTGCTAAGAAATTGGTTGCATTAAAAAGTCAAGAATTTCAAGGGAATTAATGAAAAAAAGACAGATGAAGGTGGCCTTGCTGTACCAGATCTAAAACTATATGATAAAGCAGTGGTCATCAAAACCATTTGGTACTGGCTGAGAAATAAGAGCAGTCAATCAGTGGCACAGGATAGGATATCAGGACAAGCTAGGTAATAATGTTAGCAATTTAGTGTTTGATAAACCCAAAGACCCCAGCTTTTGGGATAAGTACTCACCATTTGATAAAAACTGCTGGGAAAATTGGAAACTAGTGTGGAAGAAATTAAGGCTGGACCCACACCTAACACCGCACACCAAGATCAGATCTAAATGGGTTCATGATCTAGATATAAAGAGTGATATTATAACCAAATTAGAGGAACATAGGATAGTTTACCTTTCAGACCTGTGGAGATGGAATAAATTTATGTCCAAAGAAGATCTGGAACTCTTAATTGAACACCAGATAGATAATTTTGATTGTATTAAGTTAAAAAGTTTCTGTACAAACAAAACTAATGCAGACAAGATTAGGAGGGAAGCATCAAATTGGGAAATCATCTTTACATTTAAGGGTTATGATAAAGGTCTCATCTCTAAGATATGTAGAGAATTGTCTCATATTTATAAGAATTCAAGCCATTCTCCAATTGATAAATGGTCAAAGGATATGAACAGACAATTTTCAGATGATGAAATTAAAACTATAATCATATGAAAAGGTGCTCCAAATCACTATTGATCAGAGAAATGCAAATTAAGATAACTCTGAGGTACCACTACACACCTGTCAGATTGGCTAAAATGACAGGAAAAGATAAAGATGAATGTTGGAGGGGATGTGGGAAGACTGGGACACTGATGCATTGTTGGTGGAGCTGTGAACGAATCCAACCATTCTGGAGAGCAATTTGGAGCTATGCTCAAAAAGTTATCAAACTGTGCATACCATTTGACCCAGCAGTGTTTCTATTGGGCTTATATCCCAAAGAAATCATAAAAGAAGGAAAGGGCCCCACATGTGCAAGAATGTTTGTGGCAGCCCTTTTTGTAGTGGCTAGAAACTGGAAACTGAATGGATGCCCATCAATTGGAGAGTGGCTGAATAAATTATGGTATATGAATGTTATGGAATATTATTGCTCTGTAAGAAACAACCAGCAGGACAATTTCAGAGAGGCCTGGAGAGACTTGCATGAACTGATGCTCAGTGAAGTGAGCAGAACCAGGAGATCATTATTCATGGCAACAACAATACTATATGAGGATCAGTTCTAATGGACATGACTCTCAATGAAATGCTTCAAACCAGTTCCAATTGTTCGGTGAAGAGAGCCATATACACCCAAAGAGAGGGATGTGAAATGTGGACCACAACATAACATTTTCGTGTTCTCTATTGAGGTTTGCTTGCATTGTATTTCCTTTATCAGATTATTCTCTTGTAGATACGATTTCTCCTGCACAAAAAATGATGCAATAACTATACATATATTCGATTTCTTAAGCATTCTAACATAATTATCATGTAGTGAATATCCTGCCATCTAGGGGAGGGGTGGGGAGTAGGGGAGAAAAATTTGTAACAGAAAGCTTTGGAAGGGTTAATGTTTAGGAATTATCCATACATATGTTTTGCAAATAAAAAAGTATTAATAAAAAATAAATTAATTTAATTTAATTTAATTTAAAAAAAGAAATTGATTTCATTAAAATTAGAGATTATGAACATATCTTACTTTATTTTTACATTTTCCTATTAAAGCTTTTGAGAAGGAGAGAATGTTGTCAAAATGAGCTTCTCACATAGAATTAACAAACAATTCAGGCTTCCATTTTTCTACCTGTAAATTTCTCCAAGGTTAGCAGAAAATGTAATTTATTAAATTTACTAAATGTAAATGCTTTACATTTAGACATTTTTATAGACAAATTAAGTGATTTCTTAAATCTGTTTTTCCCCTATGAGAATGCAGATTTAGTTTGGTGTTTTTTTTTTTTTTTTTTCCTTTTATAATCTGATTAATCTGAGTCTTTTCTTTCCTTTGGGAGAAGTGGATACCAGATTAGTAATTTCATTGGTAACGAGATCCAACTAAAGAAACTCCTTCTAGGTAGGGAGATCAGCACCTACCAGGTAACTTCTAATTTTAAATAGTTAACTAGGTTTTGTGACTTGCCCAGACTCATGCCATAAGTATATGTTGAAGGATGAAACTTTAAACCAGGATCCAGCTCTTCCTACTTACTTGCCACCTCTTTTTTTACAGCAACACTTCCTTTTAACCTAGAAAAAGTTTCACATTTGAAATTCTCTTCACTCTCATGAATTGACTATGACCTTTATAGGAATGACACCCAAATCTATATTCCTATGATAATATTTTTCTTCAGAATTCACACAGGATCTTATTTTCATCTTTCTCATGCATTTATCACATATTGTAGTTTTGAGTGTGTGTGGGAGCCCCATCACTAGATTCTGTGATCCTTGACTATAGGGATCCCTCAGATAATAAGAGTTTCATAAAATCTATTTTAGAAAGTTGTGCTGTCTTTTATTTTATGATACTGCCTAGAACAAATAGCAGTTCCCCTTTTTTCTAATCTTTTTTATTCCTGTTTTAATAAGTCTATTCCCTTCTTCAGCCCCCTTTCACAGCTTAACTAAATAAGTCCTAAATTTAAATTCAGTAAGCTTTTTTTTTTAATATCTGACATGGAGCTTAACACATATATATACACTATGTATCTCAGGCTATCTCTAGGACTGATCTGCTTCTGATAACTCTGAACAGTAGTAACCTGTATATCTCTGGTGCTAATATAGTACAATATTTTTCATTTTTATTAAAATTTATATTTGTAGTTTGGTTTCCTCCCAGCTATAATTTCTCTTATGTCTTAGACACTTCTGTTTCTGATCTGCTGCTGCTATTCAAAGTTATTGTGTTTAAGAAAATTTTTTAGCTTGCACTAAAATCCAAACATAGCAACACTTCAGGTAACCTATTAGAGAGGTGTGGTTAACTGATTTTGAAAGCAAATTAAGAATTAAGTAGCTTAGTTTAGTTTTTTTAACATAAAATAAAATGTTCTTTTTCATATATAAAGTAGAATATAAGAAGAGGATTGTATATGAAACAATCTCTATTGTCTAAAGCTTTTCCTTTTTGAAGTATATAATAAAATGGGTATCATAAACTATATCATTTTATATCATATAGTATACATAACAATATATTACAAATATAATAAGTATATAATAAATGATCATATATCTTTCAAAGCTGTCCTACTTCTCTGTTTCTTTCTGTTCCCTTAGCTTATTTATTTTGTTTTTTAGTTTAAGAATTAAGTTTGATACCATTTTTTATTCATTTGGCATCCATTTTTTTTTTATTTTATTAGAATTTGCTTTCCTTCCTGCCTTCATGTTCTTTGCATTTTTCACCATTTTCTCAGCTCTTCTTATTTTTTTCTCTCTCCCTTTTGCCAGCCAAACTCTTGTATTTATCCCATCGCATAGCCTTTCACAATTTCATCAGGTTTTCTGCCCCGAAACCTTATCAGCCATAGAACTTCCTTCATTTTCTCAGTCCTGGCTTTTCCTGCCAATTTACTTCATTTCCAGATAACAGATTCTTTTTTTAACCCACTAGCAATTGTTAAGAGGATATTATTTGCGCACACGTGTGTGTATGTTTGTGTGTGTGTGTGTGTGTGTGTGTGTACACAATGATAATTCTTATAATAAAGACAGGCAACATGGTGTGGTAGATAGAAAGATGGCTTTGATGGCTTTTGAAAGATGGCTCTTTCAAGTCCTGATGCATGCTGATTGTGTGACCCTAGACAAATGACTTAACTTCAAAACCACAAATTAACATATCTATATGCTATTTTATTTAACTAATTCCATTTTAATCTAGTTAGCTGCCTGGATAGCTTGGTGCCTCTTCTCTAGCAGGTCTAAGACTGTAAATTCAGAGAAGGTGTTGACCTGCATTGGTAGATTAAGCTACCTCACTTAGGAGTTCCTTATATCAGTGAAGTCACAAGGGATAACAGAATTTTACCATCTTGGTTTCTAAACTATGAATAGTTGGAGCTACACAAAGCAAGCGTAGAGACAGATTTTAGTGATCAAGTAGCAGTTTAAGAAATCATTTTCAGAGTGAGAGAAATGTAGTTTGCAAACTGGAAGTTCTCCTGAGCAGTTCTTTATTCTTATCCTTATGTTAAAGTTTGGCAGTAATAGGGTTTGTAGAAAAGTAAGGATTATAATACTACTAAGCCCAAGGAGGTCATGGATTTAAAAAAGAAAAAGACCTTATTTTTGTTACATTTATTTATTTACTTACTTATTTTGCTGAGGCAATTGGGGTTAAGTGACTTGCCCAGGGTCACAGAGCTAGGAAGTGTTAAGAGTCTGAAGCCTCAGATTTGAACTCAGGTCCTCCTGATTTCAGAGCTGGTGCTCTATCCACTGCGCCATCTAGCTGCCCCCTATGTTACATATTTATAAGAACACTTATTTTTTGGTAAGAAAGAATTAGAAACAAAATCTAGATGCTTGTCTGTTGGGGAATGTTGAAACAAAACAAATATAATAGACTGTAAGGAATGGCAAATGTGACAAACACAAAGAAACATGGAAAGATTTACATGAACTAATGCATAGTAAAGTAAACAGATCCAAGAAACAATAAAAATGATAACTACAATGATGTAAATAGAAAGAATTACCATTGGGGCAGCTATTTGGTGCAGTAAATAGATCACCAACCCTGAAGTCAGGAGAACTTGAGTTCAAATCTGGTCTCAGACACTTAACATTCCCTAGCTGTGTGACCTTGGGCAAGTCACTTAACCTCAGTTGTCTCGGGGAAAAAAAAGGCAAAAAAAGAAAGAAAGAAAGAATTACCACTACAGAAAAATTGAAACTGAATGTTGTAAAATTACAAAAAAGTAAGATTGGTCCCAAAAGAGGAAATAAAAGAAAACACCTAACCCCTCCCCCCCACTTCTTTTCAGAGGTGCAAGGGAAATTTATATTATTTAAATTGGCATAATGTTTCAATGTATTGATCAGTTTTCCTAAACTTTTTTCCTTTTTAAAAATCTGTCAGGAGGTAGTTCTCTAAGAGGAGGAAAAATACTACAGGAAGAAATGTTGAAAAATAAATCAATAAACATTTACTTTTTAAAAAGAGGGGAAAATTTAAGTTGATTGGTGAGTTCTCTGAGCATACATAACAGTCTCTTCAAATAAGTCCTTTTTGTCTTTATCAAAATTATTTTCTCATATATGTCTATCCTTCTTTAGCTGATTTTCTTTGTGGAATTTTAGCCTATGGAATTACCTATCACTTCTCCAAACTCTTTGAAATCTGTTCTTTCCAAATCTAAGGTGTATGTCGGTTTGACCAGCTTTCTTTTTCTGCTTTTTCACAAACTCTAAGAAGGAATGGTCACTTCTTTCCAGAGTTCCCCATCATTTCCACCTCAGCATTCAGTTTTTACTTGGTGAGAATTTTAGCTAAAATAGAATTCCTCTCCCCTTTACCTACACCCCACCCCCCAACCCCCGTTGTCTGTTCCACCTTATAAAGAATGAAATTATCATTAAGGAAAGTCAAGAATTGATTATCTCCTGCCAAATCAAACTAACCTAAAGATAAACAATATTTGACATGTATTTCTGAATATCCCCTACAGTCTTTAGGTGAAGGATCTTTTTTATGAAGAGCTTCTTTTGAACTTCTTAGGATGAACATCCCAGGTAGTAGAGAGAATTCCTTAGTTAGCCTGCTCACTCTAGATGTGGCCTTCCAGAGGGCTTGTAATAGCACCTAAGTGACCTCCTGCAAGTCATTTAAATCAATAAACATTTACTTAGCAACTACTATGTGTCAGGCTCTATGCTTCTCCATATCTCTGCTTCTTCCTCTCTTAAATGAGAATATTGGAGCAGAGAACTTCTACCATCCTCTCTGCTCTTGAGCTATGAACCTGTGATTCTGGTGGGATTCCTTGTGGCCCTTGTGGCTCAATGATGTGCTGTCAGTGATGGGCCAGGACAATATAGCTCTCCCAAGGTACTTATCAGGGAGAATCTAGGAATTTCTTTTCTTGGTTTCATTTGTGGTTATTTCATCACAATGTTATATATTTCTAGCATATAAGATGCTACATCCCTCCTCAAGCTTTCTCAGTGTTTCATAATTCAACTGTTTTTAAACTCCAGAGATTCACTTAGGAATGGGATTGTTATGTCTTCTCTTAGACAGGTACACTTCTCTAACTTGGAACTTAGCTTCATGAAAGTAATTTATATTTTTAAAATTAAATTTTTTTCCCCAACAAAACCTGTTATCTCCCTCACACCCCTAGCCCCCATTGGAGGAAAAACACTCCTCATCAATATACATAGATAAACAAAACCATTTTCCACACTGGTTGTGTCCAAAATATATCTAGACCTGGGTTTCCATCTGCACCCTGAATCTGAGGATATTTGTACCTTACTTCCTTATCTTCAGATTACAAGATCTCGATTAAATGATCTCTCCATAGTCTATTCCTGTGCTAATACTCTGTAAACCTGTGAATCTCTGGCTGAGGATTTAATTCACTTGGTATTTATTAGGCATTTATTTATATCCATAGTACTAGGCTAGACATTGGAGGATCTAGGAAGGCCAGCAACACTGTCTGTGTAGAGTGCCAGAAACCTTATCTTACCCCTAGTATCTGTCCTTCCTACCTTTTAATAATAGATTTGAATAACTCTTCCCTGAATAATTATTTCTGATTCATCCCAGAACTGGCAAAACTTTTCACTTGTCCTCCAATTCACTGTCATCTATTTAAAGATCTCAGTCACAAATGTTAATTACTGCAAGGAAGACTCACTGGTTCTGAATGCATATATACTCTGCAGGCCAGCTACACTTCTCCTTATCCCAGGTTGTAGAAAAGGAAAATGTGTACCTTAGATGCTCATTAGTTTACTGTCTATAATATATAAACATAAGTAAATTAACGTATTTGGATACATAATGTATTGGATACATTGAATACTTCTGCTACCAACAAAGAAGCTATTTATCAGAAGAGAAAAATTTGAAGTTTTTGGGAGGGAATAGGGAGTTTTTGGATTGTATATGTTTTACTAACTACCTTTTTAAAAAAAAGTTTGATGTGTCAGTAACTGCATTTGTGATGTTTTTTAATATCCCCACTTTGTAGTCCAGCTGAGTTATTTGAAGACCTAAAGAGCTAGTATATGTTAGTGAAACCTGGAAGAAAAACACATATGGAGGGCCAGTCTAAAAGACTCTTTTACGTACTTAATGCCAGGAAAATGTAGGTTGATGAAATCACTATTTAGTATCCATCTACAGGATTGCATTGGGGCAACTTGGTGGTACAGTGGAAAAAATGCCAGGCCTGGAGTCTCTTCTTGAGTTCAAATCAGGCCTCAGCTACTTACTAGCAGGTCCCTTAACCATTTTTTCCCTCAGTTGCTCAACTATAAAATGAGCTGGAGATAGAATTGGCAAATCCCTCCAATATCTTCACCAAAAAACCCCAAATAGGATCACAAAGAGTTGGACACAACTGAACAATAACAAGGCTGCATTATTGTTTTTTCAAAAACATGCTCCTTGCATGATTTTAAGGGGAAGTTGTTTTTTAGAGGGTAAAAGGTTTAATATGTAAATAACAAAAGTGATTTCTACCCATTTCCCTTCCACAGCAATTGAGTCAGTTTTGGTACAGTGAAGAAACTGCCTTACGATTAGCTACTGAAGCTATTATGACTGCTGGTAAAGGTGGAAGGTAACTTTTAAACATTTTTTTCTACTCTCTCTCAAATCTATTGTCAGTATTCACTTTTCTTAGTGAAAAAAATGCTTTGTCTTTAGGATTTTTTTTCTCTCCTATATCTAGACTTCAGATGGAGTTTTTAAAAATATTTACTGAAGAATTATTTGCTGTATTTTTTTTTTGTTTTGCTTTTTGCTGAGGCAATTGGGGTTAAGTAACTTGCTCACGGTCACACAGCTAGAAAGTGTTAAGTGTCTGAGACCAGATTTGAACTCAGGTCCTCCTGACTTCAGGGCTGGTGCTCTATCCACTCCACCACCTAAGCTGCCCCTATTTGCTGTATTTTAAAAACTAAAATAGTAGTTTTGTAGCTAAATCAAATGTGTATTAGAATTCACAGTAACCATTGTATTTTTTCAAGACTGAATGTAGTATCTTTTGTATCATGCTCCAAATAAAAAGAATACCTTTTATACCTAGCCATAAACTTTGGTGAAACTTTATGATTGTGATTAAAGCCATTAATTCTGTACCACATATTACAAATCAAGAAAATAAAGGAATATCTATTTTTTTCCCCAGAGTTGCTATTTTTAATACCTCTAATATTATACAATTATCCAATATCTAATAGAGTTGAATGAAGTAGTTTTATCTTTGTTTTAGGGGGTTTTTTTAAATCTTTTTTGTCCCATGTCCATAATGTTAGGGAGTTATTTAGGTTTAGGCATGAAACAGGAATCACTCAGGGTTTGTGCTAGGTTCTAGGCAGATCCTGGAGCACCTTGGACCCAACCAGATTGCTCAATTTAAAAGAGTAAAGACAAGAATTCCAATGAATCTGGCTTCTCACTTCAAGGTGGACTTGAAGCCTTGGACCCATTCCATATACTTACCTGCCTTCCCAACTTTAGGAAAACTTTAGGGAAAGCCAAATTGGTGTTTAACCAAGATCAAAGGGAGAGAAAAATCAGTAAATAATTTTTTCCTTGCTAATTTTATACAGTTTGTTCATGGTGCTCTCCAAAGTCACACATTATTTTGTGCCACTAGTTAAATAGGAATATGTGCCATTTAAACCCTGTTTTATTTGGCAAAAAAACCAAACTAGAGGCAGTGCCCAATTTTATAGGCCTGACATATAGGGTGTCCCAAAAATCTTATTGCCGTTTTAAGCTTTTCTGACTTATTTGACTATTAAATGGTTATTGTTAAATAGCCATTATTATTAATAGCTATTATAGCCAAATAAGCAATTAAAGCTTAAAACTACATTGAGACTTTAGGGACATCCTGTCTATGTATATACAAATATACAAATACTCATCCGGTATTTCTCAAAGGCACTTATGTGGTACATTGGATAGAGAGCTAGACATGAAATTAGGAAAACATACATTCAATTGCTATTTCTGACACTTACTAGATATATATCCCTTAGCCTCTATTTGCTTTACTTCCTTCACTTGTAAAACAAACATAATAGTACCTGCCTCCCGGGAGTGCTGTAAGGATAAAATGGCACAATGTTTGCAAAATGCTTTACAAACCTTACAGTGTTATAAAAATAATAAGCATTTTTATTGTACTGGGTAAATAACCCAGTATTTATAGGGATTTCTCATCTTTCCTTATTTACCCAACCTCACTTGGCTCTAGAACTAATTAGCAGAAAGATATGTAGTAGTAGGGAGGTAGTAGTGAGAAGAAAGAAAAAAGAAAGGAGAAAAGAGGAACACTATATTTTGTGATTTGGGGACCATTCCTTTTCTATGTTCCACACATCCTCTTTTCTTCCTTACTACCTTGCATACAGCAGTCTACTCAATGCCAACATCAATTATCAGTATTTCTATTAGGAGGGAAGAAGTATGGGAAACTGTTGCAGATTTTCCTTTTTTTTTTTTTTTTTGTTTTTGCTGAGGCATTTGGGGCTAAGTGACTTGCCCAGGGTCACACAGCTAGGAAGTATTAAGTGTCTTGAGACCAGATTTGAACTCAGGTCCTCCTGACTTCAGGGCTGGTACTCTATCCACTGCGCCACCTAGCTGCCTCCTCCTTTTATTGTTGATGAAAATTTTCTATTTACTATATTGTAAACTTAGCCTACAGTATTCTAAACTCCCCCCAATTGCACTTGAAATTCAATCGATAAAGAGAATCAGAGAAAATAAGTGAAGCTGTTAACCCAATCCAGGAAAAAGTATGAATATTTTTGGAATTTGATCCCCCTCTGTCGTGTTAGTCTTATAGTAAGCTAGACAATAGGAAGTCTAGGGAGGTGGACGGTAGCCTCAGAAACAGGAGGGTTAATTTGATGCATGCAGGGAACAGCCACTGGAGTTAGGCTCTTTCTGGATAATAGGATCTGTCATTTAGGCCATATGACTTCTAGAAGGAAACTAGGCTGAGATTCTGACCTGGAACAAGTACTGAAATATAGCTAAAAGATAGAGAAGAGGAGCCATAACAATTGACAAGTGAATCTGCTTTAGGCAAAATGACCAAAACTGAGATCAGAGCTACTAAGGATGAAGGAGGCTATTGGATAATCCATGCAAGAAAGAGCAAAGCTGATGAGAGAACTCTTTAGGGGAACTGGGTCATAGTTTTATAGTACAAAAAGGGACTTTAGAAATTAAGTTCAGTTTCATTGTTTAACAAACAGAAGGTGAATGCAGTGCTTCTCAGATATCAAAGCCTTTGAGCCTTCCAGGGCAAAAAAAAGGAAGCCATTGTAAAATCAGGAAGGTCAGAAACTCATAGGCAGACTCAAAAAGTCCTTCACTCATCTTCCAAGACTAGGTAGTAGATTCTAAGAGAAGCGAACAGTTCTAGCTGCCTTGTCCTGATTATACCTCAGGCTAGAAGCCTAAGAGTTTAGGACAACAGCCAACCAGGACAGGATTGAGGTCAGGCTGACTCGAGAGAGAAGAAATAAAAGAGTGAGGTCAGGGGATATTAAGGGAACTAAGGAAGATGAAAATTTAACTCCTTTTGTGTGTCCGCTAAAAACAGATGCTAAGCCTTTCACTCCTGTAAGTTTTTTTAAGACTTAAAACTTTTTGCAACTTTCTATTTTTTTTCTTTTTTTGTTTTTAAAGATGATTTTACTGTAACTACAAGCTTCCAAACCTTTGGAAAACCCAAAGAAAGTTATGTACTTATATTAGAAATTACAGAGTATCGAATTTAGAATTTATGATCCATTCTTAAGTTTGGGGTACATGGTTCACAGAATAGAGAAAGGGGGTGATGCAAAGTGAAAAATATGGAGATCTCCAAGTTAAAAAGGGAAGAGCATGTAGAGAGAACAAAGGAAGGTAGCTAATATTCAAGGAAATGACTGCTTGGCGTAGGAGAAAGGGCATGAGATCAGATACTAGCTGTGAGACCCCGGCCAAGACATTCAGCCTCTTTGAACTTCAATTTCTTCATTAAAATAAGGGTGTTGGACTTAATGACCTCTAAGGTCACTTCCAGCTCTAAATGTGTGATCCTATAACCCCTCAAAAAGTCTACATTCAAATCTTCACTCTTTCTCCTCTTCACTGTCATTCCTAGTTATCTTGTAATTATGATCTTCAGTTTCCTGATCTGTAAAATGTAAATATAATAGCATCTATTTGACAAGGTTATGAGACTCCAATGAGGTTTTATATGAGAAAGAGAGAGAGAGAGAGAGAGAGAGAGAGAGAGAGAGAGAGAGAGAGTGTGTGTGTGTGTGTGTGTGTGTGTGTGTGTGTGTGTGTGTGTGTGTGTGTGAGAGAGAGAGAAATCACTGCTGTCCTGTGCTAATTTATCCCGTGTTTTTGTTATTGCTTAGAATTTTCTCTTTCTTCCCAAGAGGGACATAGTAATTAGTTTCTCTACTTTGGGTTGAAGAGATTTTTGTGGGTGGGCCTGAGAACTTAATCATAAAAGATACATTTCTAATTCCACATAATCAACTTACAAAACAGACTTTTGGAATCCAAAATGTTAGCAAGCAAGGGTACAGGTAGGGATGGCTGTTTCCTTGATAGCATATTTTTAAAACTTTATAACTACCAGAAACCAAAGGTTCCAAGTCATTTTTACATATTGATTCACAAAACAGAAAGTTGTTGAATTGTCTTTTTTGGAAATTTGGGATTATAGTAGAGTTCTTTTTTCAAAATTATGAGGATTTAAAAAATGAAGTCAGAATTGTTCTGTTTGGGGTTTTGTATGTGCTTGAAATAAATAGCAAAGGACTAACATGAAAACAATAGGGACATTTTATTTTAGTCTTTGTAACATTTACAGCTGGCATTTTTCATAACATGTTCCTGATGTTTTAATTTGGTGGTTATTTTTTTAAAATTATTTTTTATTAAAACTTTTTTATTTGCAAAACATATGCATAGGTAATTCTTCAACATTGACCCTTACAAAAGCTTCCTGTTACAAATTTTCCCCCCTAGTCCCCACCCCTCCCCTAGATGGCAGGAAATCCACTACATGTTAATTATGTGAAAATACTTGATAAATCGAATATATGTATACATATTTACACACTTATCTTGTGCAAGAAAAATCGTATCTACAAAAAAAAAAATCTGAGAAAGGAAACACAAAGCAAGCAAATATCAACAGAGAGCAGGAAATGTTATGTTGTGGTCCACATTTCACATCCCTCTCTCTGGGTGTATATGGTCCTCCTCACTGAACAATTGGAACTGGTTTGAAACATTTCATTGTTGAAGAGAGCCATGTCCATCAGAATTGATCATCATATAGTATTGTTGTTGCTGTGTATAATGATCTCCTGGTTCTGCTCATTTCACTCAGCATCAGTTCAGTAAGTCTCTCCAGGCCTCTGTGAAATCGTCCTGCTGGTCGTTTCTTACAGAACAATAATATTCCATAACATTCATATACCATAATTTGTTCAGCCATTCTCCAATTGATGGGCATCCATTCAGTTTCCAGTTTCTAGCCACTACAAACAGGGCTGCCACAAACATTCTTGTACATGTGGGGCCTTTCCTTTCTTTAAGATTTCTTTGGGATATAAGCCCAATAGAAACACTGTTGGGTCAAAGGGTATGCACAGTTTGATAACTTTTTGAGCATAGTTCCAAATTGCTCTCCAGAATGGCTGGATCCCTTCATAGTTCCAGTTGGTGGTTATTACTAACTAACCAGATTTTATGTACTTTCTAATCTCAAAATGATACACTGCACTTTCTTTAAAATACCATATTCTCTCAATATAGTATAAAGTGTCACATATAGTGTTTTTTAAATTACATCTCATGCTGTTTTTACTGTCTTGTTTTTTATATAATCAAATGGAAGCATATACTCAAATTAGAGGTAAAAATAAAGACCTCTTTAAAAAAAAAAAGGCCCAATGGAAATCCAAGCCATTATTCTCAATAGATATTTAATACCCTTGGGTAGCTTTGGAAACCTTTCATGTGTTCATTCATTACCTATTTCTAGGATAGCATGTGTCAGTGCCCCCAGTGTTTACCAGAAATTAAGAGAATTGAATGATGAAGACTTTTCAGTGTGTATCTTGGAATATGACAAAAGATTTGCTGTATATGGAGAAGAATTCATCTACTATGATTACAATAATCCTTTAAATTTGCCTGAAAAGCTTACTCCACATAGTTTTGACATTGTTATTGCTGATCCACCTTACCTTTCTGAAGAATGTCTCAGAAAAACAGCAGAAACCATCAAATTTCTAACAAAAGGAAAGATTCTGCTTTGCACAGGTACTGCATGTCTTTAGATCTTTCAGTTTCTTCAAAACATTTTATTTCTCATAAGTATCTTATTTAAGCTGATGATAATAAATATTTTTATTAGACTACAGGAATTACTAGATTAATTTTAAAGGGTATTGTAAATTAAAAGTGCTCTGAAAATTCACACCTATTTCTTAATGTTCTGAAATGTGTCAGTACTCTGGAACTTCAAACAAAATTAAGTGGCTATTAATCTTCTCAACATGATGTGTTTTTCATTAATTCCTTCTATATCCTAGGGTACAAAAGTCATCCTCATTTCCTATTTTCCATATTCACTCATTCCTATTTTTCATATTCACTGGTTTCCATTTTATTCTTTCTGGATAAATATTCTTGGCCAAATACTTTAGTTTTCATTTATGTAATATCTAATCCTGCTGAGTCTTAATTTTATGCTCTCACTCTAGTTATATCAGTCATGAAATGGTAAATTTAGATTCTTCATATATATATATATATATGTGTATATATATATATATATATAGTATTTCTGTTACAAAGGCAAGTTTTCTGTGTCCTAGAATTATACCCTTCTAAGTTGATGTTGTGTGTTTATGAATAAATACCTTATATTATTTTTAGTCATATAATATAAAATCATATTATTTTCTTTTAATAACATTTTGTTTTCCTCCCAATTACATGTAAAAACAGTTTTAACATTTGTAATTTTTTAAAAAGTTGTTCCAAATTCTATTCTCTCCTTGTTCTCCCCTTTCCCTGAGATGGTAAACAATCTGATAATAGGTTATACATGTGCAATGATATAAAACATTTCCATATCAAATGACTTTCTTAAATCCATCAATTTTTTCCCTTTGTCACTCCTAGTTTAAAATGAAATTAACCAAATAAAAACAAAATATTTGCTATCCATATCTTCTAGGTGACAGCAAATTGATTAATATCCCTAAAGATATTAAAACAAAGCTAAGCTTACTGCTTTATAACTTTTAAGATTTTTCTTTTCTCATTTAAAGAACCTAATCATATTCCTTCTTTTTGAGTTTGTAATGACTCCTTGGAAGTTTTTCCTTTGCCAGAATTATTCAATAATCAAGAGAGGGAATTAAGGGTAGGCTTAGCCACTCAATTGCCAAAATTAAATACAAAAAATATGAATTTTTTGCTACTGAAAAACTGAGTTAGCATTAAGGGTGAGTAGGATGCCACCTAGTGTTTAGCACTGAGGGAAGCCTCAAAAAGGACTACATAATACTGTATTGTAAGTACATAGAAGTTTAATATTAGAGAATTCTCTGTAGTATATATCTCTGTAGTATATATTGTTTATTTTTTGTGAAATAAAATTACATTAATCATGAAGACTAGTAAGCAATACAGTCATCTAGCCTAGGGCCTAAGCAATCCACCTCCAAGCCACTCTTTCCCTTGAGTGTAAGTTTCACTTGTGTAAAAAGGACTGTATCATATCTTTTTTTGGTAGCTTCTGTTTAACACAATGTTGGACACACATACAACCTGTTATTCTCTTAGGAGATATGTGTTAATTGATTCTAATTGATATTATTCTCATTTTATCAGGTGCTATCATGGAAAAAGAAGCAGCAGAACTTCTCGGGGTGAAGATGTGCAAATTTATTCCAAAACACACTCGAAATCTGGCAAATGAGTTTCGATGTTATGTTAATTATGATTCAGGACTGAATTCTGAAGTTAACTATTCATAGCACTGTAATACAAGAACTCATTCATAATACCCCTATTAAAAAAAGATATCTCCACCACTATATTTTCTGGTCTAGATTTGATTATAAAAAAAAACTTGTCATTTCTTAATTTTATGAACCATATTTATAATGCCTTTAGTGTTTGTTTTCTAAAAATTCTTGACCAGGTTGATTCATTAGGATTAGTTCTTTGTGCCTATGCAGTGAGAACTGAGTTTTTCTAGGGAGCATCCCACCAGCTCTGTTCTAATACAATTAAAGTTGAGGATGGAATTTGAATAAGATGTTCCTTTCTTCTTTCTGTTAGATTTTGTGGAACATAAGGAGACAAGGTCAATCTTAATTGGCAAGAATGTGATTCATATAAATTGTATTTAATTTTATTCTTAGTTCTGGTAACATAATAGGACTATTTGTAATAATTTGTAATTATTTGTAATAACCACAAATTGGATTTTGCTTTAAAATACGTGAAAATTTTATTCTATGTAGGTTAAAAATTTACCTTATAATTTTTTAAGATTATATAATAGGGAATAGAACTTCCCATTTACTCATTCCTGGAAGCAAGTTTAGTCTCACTCCACATGGGTATGTAGCAGATAGAATACAGTGTAGGACTCCCAGAGCTTGTGAAAGTGGTAATTCTCGTATAAAGTAATAGGGGGATTTCCTCTTCAGGAATTGAGAATTTCTCTTCAATGCTGTTCAGTTGCCAATCATTAGTACCCCAATGTCTTTTAACCAATGAACATCAGTTTCTTTGAAGGAATTTTTTTTTTTTACTGAGATATATTGCAAGAACAGAAATATGTTTTCCCCAGTACCCAGCAATATATTCATTTTCCCTTATATTACTACAGTTCTTGAGAAGAAAGAATTTAAAAGTGATTGGTACAGTGCTTTCACTCCTTCCCCTCCCACCCACCTTTCACCCCTCAACCCCATTGCATTTCTGAATGTGAAATAGTGAATGGTCGAAGTTGCTCCCTTGCTCAGAAAAACTAGGTGCTTAAGGTTATGCTATTTAATTGGATTCAATTGTCCAAAAACTCTAGGATAGACTCCTATCATTGATCTTCAATATCTTATTCAAACTTCAGTCAATCCGGAAGAGAGAGACAATAGACTAGCTCTTTTTCTCCCCACCCAGGCTTACTTAACAGCAATCCTTTTCTCTTCGTTCAAAAGCAACCAAACTGTAAAAAAGAACTGACTTGCCCCATTTAATAAGCCAAAAAAGCATATATTTAGTGTACCAAAAATAGGATTCTTGTGCCTGCTCTAATGTTGAAGCAGGGCCTTTTAATTGATTGTGAATGGATGAAAGCAAGCTTATCCAGCTTTCTTAAGGATATGCAGCATATGTAATGCTATACATGGTTGAAGGATGGGACTCCTATTGACTAATCAATCCCTTTTACGTAAAAGCAAACTTTTCCTATTATAGTATAGTTCAGTGAAAAGAGTACTAAACCCAGATTCTGAAGATCTAAATGTAAATCCCTGCTCTGGCATTTGTTAATTCTGTGTAAATGGACAAGCCACTTAAATTCATTAGGCCTCAATGCATTAAGATGAAAGAGCTGGATTAAATGACCTTATTTATAAGGTCCCTTCTAGACTTTAAAGTTATGATCCTATAAATAATTATTCTGAATTGCATATTGTCCTAGCAGTTGTAGGGAATCACTGAAGATTTTTCAGTAAGGAAAGAATATAGTTAGATGTGTTTTAGAAATATCAATTTGGCAGTTATATGGAAGTTTGATTGACTAGAAGGAGATTCAAACAAAGTGATTATTGCAAAAGTCAGGTGTGATGTTTAAGAAGTTTGAGACTCATAATGTTGGGGTAATTTAGTAATTTTAGTAATTTTATTAATAAGGCTAGAATATTTATTAATAAAAAGAGGTCAGTGGCATTCTCAAATGCCAAAGGGATTTGAGGGAGGTAGGCTCAGGGAGGTAAGCTCACAGTTTATATGTCCTTAGAAGAAAAGGTGTTCCTGAGAGTGGTGATCAACTCTGATTGGCTAACAATGATAAAATGAATATTATAATGAAAGATAGACTATATTATAATGAGAATCTTGACAATGTGACTTGTATCATCCAAATCTTGGTCAGAGAAACATCAATTTCCATATACCTGACAAAAGGGAGAATCCCCATTTTTCCAGACCTGTCTGAGTAAACAATGAGCAGTAATGTACTCACTCTGACCTAAACTTAGAATTTATTTTACTCTTTTTTGATTAGTAATTGTCTTTGCCTGAGATTCCCTACACTGATTTCTGAATGAGAAAGTAGTAAAGGGGAAAAATCTTTGTCCTGATTCAATAATTATTTATACAAAAGAAAAATAGTCATTTCTCTCATGAGTAATCTGCAGGTGATTAGGAACTGATTGAAGATAAGAAAGAGGTAATAAGAAAAGAGCAAATCAGAGGGGATCAACCATTTAAAGACTGGAAAGGACCTTAAAAATCATTTAATCAAGGTAATAGTACAATGCTTTTTGAACCTTACAGCACTATGTAAATGGTAAAGTAGTAATATTACTAATCAAACGCTTTGATATTACAGATGAGGAACGTGAGGCCCATTATCTAAGCTCATACAAGTATAAATGTCAGATTGAAAATTCATAACCAAGTCCTCTGTATCTAGGTCCAGAATTCTTTCTATTGTGCCACAAGTGGAGGGATTAGATTTGGCAAAGAGGGCCACAGCATTCTTAGATGATTTGAATGGCATTTTTAAGCCATTCACAATTTGTTTCTGGTCTTATCTAATACAATCCCCCTTTATACCTTTTATGTTCAAATAAACTGAATTATTTGGTGCCTTCTAAACTCATCTTACAATTTCTGATATCAGTGAAATAGGGCATGGAAATGGAATGAAATTATGCCTGGAACTTAATTGTTCTTCATCTCTGCCTATTGATAGATTCTGTTTGGATGCCAAGCCAACCCTGATGCACTTCCTTCAAAGTTAGCTCTATCTTCTCAAATTTTCTTATTGCAAATTGCTTGGATTTTTCCTATGTTCTTAACACATTTTAACTCAATAAATGTGTTTGTGTGTGTTTTATTCTACATAGTAGATAGATTCTAATAAGCTCCTTGAGGTAAGAGACTATCATTTATTTTCATAACCTAGCACAGAGCCTTAAATAAAGTAGGCATTTAATATATATGAACTGAAATTATCCAGATTGTTTTAATGAAAAAATTCGGTGAATAATAACTGTTGATATATAGTATTAAGGTTTGCATAACATAGCATATTACCTCATTTGATATGCACAATAACTCTATGAGGAAAATGCTGTTATTTTGACATTTTACAGAGAAGGAAACTAAGATTGAGAGGGTCTTACACAGCTAGTTATGTGAGATAAAATCCAAACTTCCTTCATCCAAATCTAATGCTCTATCTACATCATAGGGAGTGAAAGAGAATAAGCATTTATGTTACAATTACTGTGTCATGTATTGTGCTAAGCACTTTTACAAATATTATCTCACTTAATCCTCACAACAACTTTGAGAAGTGTTATTATACCCATTTTGCAGCTGATGAAACTGAGACAGAGATTGACTTGCCCAGGATCACTTAGTAAGTATCTGAGTCAGGTCTTACTCCAACACCAGCTGCCCCTGCTTCAAAGAATAAGTAACCTTAAATACTCGTTTTAGCTAACCCAGTATTCTACCAGAAGCAGACAGACTGTATATGCTCATTGTTATTTTGTACATGTATGGATACAGTTAACTTTCATTCTTTTGGGACATTCCCTTTTCCTTTTTGATTGACTGTTCCAGACATTTCTACCACAAGATGGACAGAGGCAGACAACCTGATTCATATCTTTTTGTCACTTGCCAGTAGTTCTTAGTGAATTAACCTTGAAGGCAAGAGAAACTTGATTCTCTGACCATAGTTGTGTTATCTTGAACACTGATTAAATAAGATTTGTAATCTTTATAATGATGATGTGTCAGATGATTCTCAACCCAAATTTATAGCCTGAGGTTTCATTTCCTGTTTCATCCATTATTAGAAGTCCTCATTTGGTTTCCTTCCCTCCTCCCCCCTTTTCTATTAATTTCTCCATCCTTCAAAATTAAGGCAGTGCCGGGTTCGTTGGTTTTTTAATGTGAATTTGTAAAGTCTATCATACTCATTTACCTAGCCTTTCTTCAAGTGGTTGCAAATAATAACCCAGAGAGAGAAAGTGTGTTTTAGCTTTTTTTCTACTGATAATTTATAACCAACACCTAGTACTTATATACTCCTTCTGTAACAATTTTGACAAAATACAAGCATTGAACATCCGCCTTTGAGGGAAGATACCTGCTGGGGGCAGTATACTCAACATTCTACAAGGTCATAGATCCTTGGAGTGAATTCTGGAAAGGAGGATGTAAGAAAGCCTTCACAAATATGAATTAGAAGAAGCTATTATTGACTGCTTCTGGAAGAGTCATCAGAACTGATAAGGATGAGAGCATGGATGTGGGCAGAATGATCTACTTGATGAAGGAAAACTAAAGTATCTTAAACATGAATTAGATACTTAATTAAACCTTTCGCTGCTGACTCCGTGTGAGTCTGAAGGACAAGATTATGGCCTTTCTCTTCAGTTTAATTCTTAAGAGTTAGATATATCTCTAAAACTTTAACTCCAATTTTTGAGATCCTATGATAATGTGAAAATTATTCCTCATTACCATAAATAATTAAAAATTATTGGTATGTGCAAAAAACATCTGTCTGGCACACCAAATACTCAATGGAATAAGGCTTATTGTTGCTATAACTAACACAACATAGAGATAAGGACACTCTCCTTCATTCTCTATGATTGTAGAACACACTAAATAGTAAGCTTTGTAATACCTGCTTTCATAGTTTATTGAGCCACAGGTCCTGGGTAATTAGGTGGAGTTGGCAGAGAAAGCCTGAACTAATAAGATTACTCCTTGAGACAAGCAGGGAAGGGCACTGATGGGATCAGCTCAGTCTTACAGTCCCACTTCTGAGGAGGTATTGGGTAATTCCACCTTACTGTAGCCAATCAGAAAGCCAAGTAATGATGTCAAACCCTTAAGACTAAATTTCCCCTATAAATCTGCCCGTGGCCTACACCATCTTTTGGGTTAGCCCTCCATGGTGACCTACCTTGTAGTATCTTTTTTCCCATCCTCTTCCTCCAGTGCCTCTTTGGGTCTTTCTTCTTATAGCTGGTTAAATCTGGTTAAATCTTTTTTTTTTCTTTTTTTTTTTTTTTGCTGAGGCAATTGGGGTTAAGTGGCTTGCCCAGGGTCACACACTTAACAAATATGTTAAGTATCTGAGACCACATTTGAACTCGGGTCTCCTGACTTCAGGGCTGGTGCTCTATCCACTGTGCCATCCAGCTGTCCCAGCTGGTTAAATCTTAAAAGGAATTTAGCACCTTTAGGAGATAGGGTCTTTCTTCTCATAGCTAACTCTTTTAGGGTGCTAAATCCTTTTTAAGATTTAGCCTGACAGTCAATGGTAAACTCTACTATAGTGTACAGTTTTCTACATCACCTCATGAAGTATTTCTTTTCTCCTGATTAATTGTGAGTTCCAATAGGGAACTTGTCTTTTCCATGGTTAACTGTTAAAAACCACTTTCCTTGCTAACTATATGCTCTCACAAATCTATTTCATAGTTACTATTCCTAGTGTCTATCTTCATTTTGTCTAATCTCTTATAAATAAATGTACTCTTTTGGCAAAGAGAAAAGCCATTGTGAATTCATCTCATGACCAAACCCCAGTATTTGCTGCCTACATCAGTCTCCTCATTTGTTGCCAATTGCTCACCTCAGTCTCATCATTCTTCAACTAATAAGGATTAACAATTTGAGCAATAAATCCCCTACAAGACTGGGAATAGCCATCTTCATCATTAGTTCTACTGTTAATCTCTTCAGAATACATTGTAAACTACAGTTCTGAGATTTAACAGTATCATCAAACTTTCCTACATGGTAATGAAATGCAGTTGTACTCCTTACCACTCTCCTGTTTTAATGTAGCTGTTTTAAGTAATCTATTTTGCTTAAAAGATGCAACTGTTAATACTTTGCAACTCATGGTCTGAGGACATATCCAAAACACTTTTCTATTTCCAGACCATATAAAACACACATAAATCCAATGGCAAAAGCATTTAATGAGGACATAAAACAATGTAAATAACAAAGATGGGAATAAAGTAAAAAAAAAAATATTCTCTATACCCATACACAGAATGCAATCTCACACATCTTTCAGAAGGAAAAGATGGGATAGAAACCTAAAATAAGTTTCTGAGGTATCTACTGAAGAAAGTGATCCTCAGGGTGAGGAAATTATCAATGGGTCTTTGTCTCCTGTCAGTATGGCCTCAGTGTCGTCTAGGAAGAAGATAAACTAACTTCTTGAGGAAACAGCTAGGATGGGTCTGAAGGGTCTGGCTCCAATGTTATCTGTCTTGCCTGTAATCTTTTCCACCCCTGCTCCTGTTCCTTCCCAGCTCTGGCAGCCTTTATGCTAGTCCATCTCCAAATTTGGGTTTCTATTCACTGTTCAGAGAAATCACCTATATGAACTTGCTGAACTCCCACTAGTTTTTTCATTCTCCTTGCTGTGAAGCTTATTTAATATCTTACATTTTTCCATTATAATCATTTCCCCGAATTTCTGGCAGTTTTTTTTTTAAACTTTCTACTTTGAGAAGAATGCTTCAATAAGGAGCCCTTCAGTTGGTGTTGTCACCATATTCTGTGGTCAAAGGGACAGTCTTCTGGGAAATGCAGTCCCAGAGAATTTCTTTCTAAAAGCTATGCTCTCTTGGGCCCAAGTTTTATGAGAAATTAAATCCCAGGGGCACTTCTTATTCTATGCCAAATTATGCAGTTGGAAATAGTAGATGAATATGATTTATGGATTTGTTCCAGTTATCTAATGCATTTCAAACCAAGATACAAAAACAATGCTAACTTTTGTCCAGAAAAGAGAATAGTAGCAACATTGACATTAATTGTAGACTACTCTATAATACAAAGAAGACCCTTCATGACTCAACTTCATCTCCTCATGGCTCGGTGAAATCCTTCCAGTATTATTATGCAATGGAAGCCTTTCAGAAGGAACAGGATTTTCATTTGCTTTTAATTTTCTGATTCTGTGCAAGGACAAAAAAGTGAAGAGGGAAGCTGATGAGTTTTCCTCAAATTCAGTTCGTTGTGGGTTTGTCATTGGGGTTCATCAATAGCTTTATTCCCTGCTTGTCAATGCTGGAGTTTAAACTTTCTGATTCCTTCTCTTGTTCTGGCACACAAGTGCACCCAACTGGAATGGTCACATAATCTTCTGTGTAGACATAGCGTCCCCCAGCACAGGCTGAGGTGCGGCGCAGAATGACTGTGGGCATATATACTGGGGTACTGCGGAAATTAAAGTTTTCCTCTCCATATAGTCCCGTCAGACAGCCCTTGCACAAACAATATGCTTCAGGAATGTATTTTGGATACCTTGTGGGATCATAGGAGATCCTGCATGGAAAAAAAAAATTAAACAACAGATTTATTGAGTGTTTTTTGACCATCTGGAGGATATTACCTAATGAAGAATGACTGTTAGCATTTGTAATCTATTTAACTTTTTTTTTTAATGGCTAGGAGAAAAAGCTGCAGATGAATCTGTCACTCTATGTTAAGTGAGGACAAGCACTGAAACCATTTGCTAAATAGATCAGTAACTTTAAAAGGTCTAACAGTTATTTTAGAGTACAGCTTTAGTTACCATATACATATACTCCAACCTAAAATTTCAAATAATGCTAAATAAGATAGATCACCTGCCTTTCATTAAATTTTAAAAGGTAAAAAAAGAACTCTTTTCCTGTATGCTAGTTTTTAAAAACTTATGGTTTGCTAATCAGTCTATATACGGAGTAAAATGAGAACATGAACACTCTTTGAATGAGTTATAAATGCAGCCCTCTCAAGGGACAGCAGGGCTTCTAATGTTTGCAATAGAGAACAAAGGGAGTCATTTCTTGTGCTCCTACTGGAAACTCACACTGCCCCCACTTTTAATTTTAGCAAAAATGCACCAAAAGATTAAGAATTTGCTGGTGTGGGGAGCAGAGAAATAGCATGCATGCTGTAAACCTAAGTGTACAAATTTGAGAGAGGAAATTATTTGGCAG